>MDKH01143701.1:0-16486 GCA_005239495.1 Nicotiana undulata
ACTGTTTCTGCACTGTAGTGTGTACAGTTGCAGGCAGTCACTTTCTGCCACTGCTTTCCAGCTATAGAGTTGACTTGTACTTTTATCTGGGGAATGTCAAGGGATCAGGTCCCTAATCTGTTCCTTGTGAGTTCAAATGTACACTGCCCAGATTTCTTCGTGCACTGTGCAGGCAGTCACTTTCTGCCACTGCTTTCCAACTATAAAGTTGACTTGTACTTCTGTAAGGGGAATGTCAAGGGATCAGGTCCCTAGTCTGTTCCTTGTGAGTTCAAATGTACACTGCCCAGATTTCTTCGTGCACTGTGCAGGCAGTCACTTTCTGCCACTGCTTTCCAACTATAAAGTTGACTTGTACTTCTGTAAGGGGAATGTCAAGGGATCAGGTCCCTAGTCTGTTCCTTGTGAGTTCAAATGTACACTGCCCAAATTTCTTGTGCGTCTATGCTGACTGGTTGTGCTGGTTACACATCAGGTCTTTTATCTGGTTCTTTACATAAAGGTTTGTTAGATCATCAAAACAAAATACTAACCCATCAACTTTCGAACCTGTCTGTCCAATATAGCCACTGGCTCCTCAACATAAAATAGATCCTTGTCCAATTGGACTGAGCTGAAATCCAACACGTGAGACGGATCACCGTGATACCTCCGACGCATCAAAAAATGATATACCGGATGAACCCCTGCCAAGATGGGAGGTAAGGCAAGCTCTTAGGCAACCTCCCCAACACGCCGCAAAACCTCAATGGGACCAATAAATCTTGGGCTCAATTTTCCCCTCTTTCCGAATCACATAACGCCCTTCATAGGCGAAACCCGAAGCAAGACCCGCTCTCCAACCATAAATGAAACATCGCGAACCTTACGATCCGCATAACTCTTTTGTCTGGACTGGGGTGTGCGAAGTCTATCCTGAATCACCTTAATCTTCTCCAAAGCATCCTGAACCAGGTTTGTGCCCAATAATCTAGCCTCGCCCGGCTCAAACCAACCCACTGGGTACCGACACTGCCTACCACACAGAACCCATACGGTGCCATCAGAATGCTGGACTGATAACTGTTGTTGTAGGCAAACTCCGCAAGTGGAAAGAACTGATCCCAAGAACCTCCAAACTCCATTACACATGCACGAAGCATATCCTCAAGAATCTGAATAGTGCGCTCGGACTGCCCGTCCGTCTTGGGGGGTGAAATGTTGTGCTCAACTCCACCCGAGTGTCCAACTCATGTTGTACGGCTCTCGAGAATCATGATGTAAACTGCGTGCCCCGGTCAGAGATGATAGATACCGGCACACCATGAAGTTTGAAAATCTCTCGGATATAAACTCGAGCCAGCTGCTCGATAGAATAGGTAGTCATTATAGGAAGGAAATGAGTTGACTTGGTCAACCTATCTACAATCACCCAAACTGCATCAAACTTTCGCTGAGTTCGTGGGAGTGGAACAACGAAATCCATAGTGATCCGCTCCCATTTCCACTCTGGAATTTCTAACTTCTGAAGCAATCCACCCGGTTGCTGATGCTCATACTTCACCTGCTGGCAATTTAGACATCGAAAAACATATTCCACTATGTCCTTCTTCATCCTCCTCCACCAATAATGTTTCTCAAGTCTTGATACATCTTCGCGGCACCTGGATGAATAGAGTACCGCGAGCTATGAGCCTCCTAAAGAATCAACTCACGCAAACCATCTACATTAGGCACACATAGCCTACCATGCATCCTCAAAGCACCATCATCCCCAATAGTAACCTCCTTAGCATCACCGTGCTGAACCGTGTCCTTAAGGACAAATAGATGGGCGTCATCATACTGACGCTCCCTGATACGATCATAAAGAGAAGATCGGGAAACCACACAAGCCAATACTCGACTTGGCTCAGAAATATCCAATCTCACAAACTGGTAGGCTAAAGCCTAAATATCCAATTCCATGGGCTTCTCAGTTGCTGGTAGATAAACCAAACTCCCCAAACTCTCTGCCCGATGACTCAAAGTATCGGCCACCACATTGGCCTTCCCCCGGTGGTACAAAATAGTGATATCATAGTCCTTCAGCAGCTCTAACACCTCCTTTGACGTAAATTAAGATCCTTCTGCTTGAATAGATTCTGCAAACTCCGGTGATCAGTATAGATCTCACAAGGGACACCGTACAAATAGTGCCTCCAAATCTTTAAGGCATGAACAATAACAACTAACTCAAGGTCGTGGACATGATAGTTCTTTTCATGCACCTTTAGTTGTCTGGACGCGTAGGCAATCACCCTACGGTCCTGCATCAAAACCGCGCCGAGGCCAACTCGCGACGCATCACAATAGACTATATAAGACCCCAAACATGAAGGAAATATCAATACTGAGGCTGTAGTCAAAGTTGTCTTGAGCTTCTGAAAGCTCTCCTCACAGTCTTTCGTCCACCTGAACGGAGCACCCTTCCGGGTCAGCCTGATAATAGGTGCTGCAATAGATGAGAATCCCTCAACAAATCGACGGTAATAACCCGCCAAACCAAGAAAACTCCGGATATTTGTAGCTGAGGACGGACTGGGCCAACTCTGCACTACTTCCACCTTCTTCGGATCCACCGTGATCCCTTCACTCGACACTACATGACCAAAAAATGCCATAGAATTCAACCAGAACTCACATTTTGAGAACTTTGCATATAGTTTCTTTTCTCTCAAGGTCTGAAGCATTGTCCTCAGGTGCTGCTCATGATCTTCCAGGCTCCGGGAGTACACCATAATTTCATTAATAAAGTCAATAATGAACGAGTCAAGATATGGCCGGAATACACCGTGCATCAAATGCATAAATGCTGTTGGGGCGTTGGTCATCCCAAATGACATAACAAGAAACTCGTAATGACCATATCGATTCCTGAAAGTAGTCTTCGGGATATCTGGCTCCCGAATCTTCAACTGATGATAACCTTAATGCAAATCAATCTTGGAAAACACTCGAGCACCCTGTAACTGATCAAACATGTCATCAATACGAGGCAAAGGATACCAGTTCTTCACTGTAACTTTGTTCAACTGACGATAATCAATGCACATACGCATAGAACCATCCTTTTTCTTCACAAACAAGACAGGAGCACCCCAAAGTGGCACACTGGCTGAATAAAACACTTATCAAGCAATTCTTGTAACTGTTCCTTCAACTCCGGAGGGGCCATACGATAAGGAGGAATATAGATGGGCTGAGTGCCCGACAACATATCAATGCCAAAATCAATATCTCTGTCGGGCAGTATGCCCGAAAGATCAACTGGAAACACATTAAAGAAATCCCTAACTACTGGGACTGAATCAACTGTAGGGGTATCAATACTGACCTCTCTCATATAAGATAGATACGCGTCACACCCCTTCTCAACCATTCACTGAGCTTTAAGAAATGAAATAACTCTACTGAGAGTGTAATCTAAAGTACCCCTCCACTCTTATCGCGGTAAACCTGGCATAGCCAGCGTCATGGTCTTGGCGTGGAAATCAAGAATAGCATAATGGGGCGACAACCATTCCATGCCCAAGATAACATCAAAATCTACCATGCCGAGCAATAATAAATCGGCTCTGGTCTCAAAATCACTAAGAGTGATCAAACACGACTGATACACTCAGTCCACAATAGAGAATCTCCCACGGGAGTAGATACATAAACATGGGAACTCAAAGAATTCCGAGATACACCCAAATGCGGGGTAAAATAAGATGACACGTAAGAATAAGTGGAGCATGGATTGAATAGAACCGATGCATCTATATGACAGACTAGAACAATACCTGTAATGACAGAATCGTAAGAAACAACCTCTGTACAAGCAGGAAGGGCATAGTATCTGGCCTGGCCTCCCCCTCTAAGGAGACCTCTACCTCCCCGACCTCCACCTCTAGCTGGCTGAGCAGGTGGAGTGTAAGCTGGTGCTGTAATCATAGCCTGGGAACCCTGTGGAGCATGCTGTGGTTGAGAAGTCTGTGGAGGTGCACCCCTCCTAAGCCTGGGACAATCCCTCACCATATGGCGAGTGTCGCAACACTCTAAATAAGCTCTAGGAGGGCGTGGTGGCTGTGACTGGCTCGGGCCAGGTTTGCTAGACTGACCACTAAAAGCACCCCATGAAGGAGGCACACTAGATACTAGAGGTGCATAATAAGGCTCCTGAGGTCTAGGAGGAGCTGAAACACCACTAGCGGCTGGAAGAGCTGAATGAACGGGGCGACTCACATAGCCCCTACCATGACGAACCGCAGCCGGGGTATGAGCACAAGAATAATGGCTTAACTCTCGAGACCTCTTGGCCTCTCTCTCTCCTCCCTATCCCGATCAAGAATTCCCTCTACTCTCCTAGCAATACTCACCACTTACTGATACGCGATTCCATCTCTAACTCCCGGTCAATGCTGGACCTGATGCTGGGAATAAGCCCCTCAATAAACCAACGAACCCTCTCCCGAACTGTAGAAACCAAGGCCGGTGCATGCCTAGACAAGTCACTGAAATGGACGACATACTCTGAAATAGTCATAGTACCTTAGCGCAACTGCTCAAACTCTGTGCGCCATGCGTCCCTAAGGCTCTAAGAGACATACTCTCTCAAAAACATGTATGAGAACTGAGTCCATGTAAGAGAAGCTGCCTCATCCAGACTCTCCAACTCATAAGTACGCCACCACTGATAGGTTGCTCCTCGAAGCTGAAACGCAATGAAAGAATCCCCACTCGACTCTGCTATGCCCATAGTGCGGAGGATACGGTGGAACTCCTCCAGAAATCCCTGAGCATTCTCTAATGCTAGACCACTAAATGTAGGAGTTTCGTACATCTTATGCCTCTCAAGCCTCTACTGCTCCTCCTCTGAAGCTGCTGCCCTACCCTCAGGCTGAACTATGGCTACATGTGGTACAAGTATAACCTCTGGGATCTGATTGACCTGAACCCGCTGCTCTGGGGTGCGGGCTGCGGGAGTCTGTGCTTCTCCCCTGGCCTGAGATGTGGCTGCAGCAAGGGGGATCAACCCTGCCAGAGCTAGAGTGTTGTACATGCTCATGAACTGTGCAAGGGTCTCCTGGAGAGCTGGAGTAGTAGTAGTAGTAGGCGTATTAGGTGCCTGTGATCCGACTAGAGCTACTGGTGTATCCATTGTTGCAGCTCGCCCGGGTGCTCTAGCTGCACCACATACGCGTCCTCGTCCTTTACCCTAGCCTCGGCCTCTGGCAGCTCTAGTAGGGGGCGCGAGTTCTTGGTCATCTCCGGTAGCACGTGTCCTCACCATTTGTGAGAGAATAGAAGAAAAAAGTTTATAATTTTGAAGTCAATAATATCGAACGACAAGGAATCAAATGAAGTGGAATTTTCCTAACAGTTCCATAGCCTCCCGAAGATAACTACAGACGTCTTTGTACCGATCTGCGAGACTTTAATAAATCGGATTGTGACTCACGACTCCTATGAACCTAGAGCCCTGATACCAACTTGTCACGGACCTAGTTCTCCCACAGTGAACTGTCGTGATGGCACCTAGTCTCTATGACTACGTAAGCCTAACATTGCGGAAAAAGGAGCGAAAACATAAAAACTATCAACTAATAGGTAAATTCAAACAAGGAATGCGATAACACTCGGCATATACATTAATCACTTCCGAACAGTACATAAACTCTCCCAAAACTCGAAATGTCATAAGTCACAAGATACAGAAAGAAACACTGCTTCTAAACTCCAGAATCTATCAACGAAGAAAAATACAAGAAGTCTTTAACTTGAGGAAAAGTAGATAGGGACTCCTAGGTTTGCGGACGCGACAGATATACCTTGAAGTCTCTACAGTCGTCTCGCCTCACTGGTAATGCAACTGATGTGAGGTACCTGGATCTGCACAGGAAAAACATGTGCAGGAAAGGTCATGAGTACACCATAATGGTACCGAGTAAGTTCCAAGCCTAACCTCGGTCGAGTAGTGACGAGATCAGGTCAGGGCCCTACCGGTATATATATAATAAAAAGATACAGAATGAAATATTGCAGTAAAGATAAATACCACAATTTAATGAGAATGAAATCACAGAAAAACAACAGCTTAGTACACAGATATAACAACAGGAGATCTATCGGGATACCGTCCCGTAGTCCCAAACGCAAATGTGCAGGGGGATCTCTCGGAATATCGTTCCATAATCCCAAAATAAATATGAAGGGGGATCTCCCAGAATACCATTCCGTAGTCCCAAAATAAATATGCAGCTCAACCAAACAGAGATAGCAGTTACAACAAGAAAACAACTATTTAGGCTAAGTCCGAATCAAGGAAGAACAAGAAATTTCACTAAAATATGCTGCACAGAGTTCAGATAGGCAGTTAAGGCAGTTAAGACAGTTAAGACATGTACGCATGCTTCCCTAAGCTAAACAAGATAATTACATATGCTAGTGTTGCTCAATTAAAGGAAAACAAATATTTGCTTAATGAAAACGGGGATTTTCAACAAATAGCCCGTATACGCACTCGTAACCTCACGTACACGGCACTCATATATCAAACAGTACCAAATCCTAAGGGGATTTCCCCCACACAAGATTAGGCAAGCCACTTACCTCGAACCAAGCTCAAATCAATCCGAAATCACGCTCTTGCAACGAGTATCCAACTCCAGGTGACCCAAATCTAATCAAATCAAATACATAACATAAATATAGCTACAAGCAACTAATTTAGCTAATGAAATCAAAGATAAGGCAAGAAAATAGAAAAACGCCCAAAAATCCTCCTCGGGCCCACGTCCCGGAATCAGGTAAAAATTACCAAATAAGAACACCCATTCACGTACGATATCACTCGTGCAAAAATCATCCAAATTCAACGCCGAAATCCCACTCAAATCTCAGATTTTTGATTAGGGAACTTTTCTCCTAATTTCCCAACTCCCTCGTTCAAATTCATCAATTTAATGAAGAAAACAACTATGGATTAATGAATAATGATCAAAATAGGATTAGGAATCGTTACCCAATGATTCCCTCTGAAAAACTCTCGAAAAATCTCATTCCACCGAGCTCCAAATTGAATTTTGTGATATGAATTTCAAACCCTCGAAAATGCCCTTTTCTGCCCAGCTATTTTCGCTCCTGCGATCCCAGGACCACATATGCGGTCTCACACCTGCGTAATTTCCATCCCAGGTGCGGCTTTTCACTTAATGCACCTTGCGCGCTTCTGCGATCATGAGGTAGCACTTGTGTGTGCGCGCATATGGATCCTTCTTCGCTTCTGCGGTCCCAGGCCGCTCCTGCGCTTCCTTCACTCGCACCTGTGGGCATCACAAACGCGGAACTCCCCTCGCACCTGCGACCCCAGAAATTTTTCCAAAATCCGCTTTTGGGCTTGGTCATCCGCCTATGCGACCTCGCACATGCGGTTCCCTACCGCAGGTGCGAAAACACCAGAACCAACACACTAGAAAAATCCTCTAAGTCCAAGTTTTTACCCGTTGAGCATCTGAAACATACCCGAGGCCCACGAGACCTCAACCAAACATGCCAACCAATCCTAAAATACCATACGAACTTAGTCGAGCCCTCAAATCACATAAAAAAATTGCTAAAAACACAATCCATCCTCCAATGCAAACCTAATGAACTTGAAACTTCAAAATTCTACAACCGATCCGAAACCAACCAAACCACGTCCGATTGACCCCAAATTTTGCACACAAGTCACATTCAACATTATAGACCTACTCCAACTTCCAGAATCGGATTCTGACCCCAATATCAAAATTTCCACTATTGGCCCGAAACTCCAAAAATTCAACTTTCACCATTTCAAGCCTAAATGAGCTACGGACCTCCAAAACACCATACAGACATGCCCCTAAGCCCAAAATCACCCAACAGAGCTAACCGAATCGACGAAAATCTATTCTAGAGCCGTCTTCATACTGTTCCGACTACGGTCCAAATTTTAAGACTTAAGCTATCATTTAGGGACTAAGTGTCCCAAAACACTCCAAAACTCAAAACGTATCACCCCGAAAAGTCACAATTGCAAAAAACGATACGGGGAAAGCAGTTAATAGGGGATCAGGGAGTTAATTCTCAAAACGACCAGTCGGGTCGTTACACTTACTCTGTCAAATTCTAGTATAGTTTAAGATATCGTCCCACAGAGACTGGATAATCTATGCTACCGACTTGTAATATTTTAACTACTATTTAAGAGAATCAAATTGATGAGAAGTGATTGAGTTGTAAAACTTGTTGATTATTTCAACAAAATAATTAACTTTTGGAAGATTTATAATTTAAAAAAGAGTTGGGAATCATTGAATTCACTTGATAATATTACTATAATAAAGTCTTAATTTCTACATTTATTTATTTAAATAATAATTGCTTATTTCTAATACAATTATATTTTTATCACTAAGAAATAACTAATTAATAACACTCAGTGAAAATTATGTTAATTAATCAACTTAAGACTAGTGACATTTAAACTGAAATATTTTTCTTGCTTGAATTTTGCTAAAAGAAAGTAAAAACTTCATGAGAATATTTTTACTAAGGATCAATAGTCTTGCCTAGAACAATTCCTCTGTGAGAACTAAAACTGAGGCAAACAAGAATACTGACTTGAAATAATAGTTTACTAAACAATTACTCTCACTCTACTATTTTATTCATCAGTTATTATGTATTAATTTTGCTCCGTGAGAATTAAAAAATTAATATAAGAATAACGTAGAGATAAAATATGTAGCGTGATAATAAAGTAATTAAAAATCATTATTCCAGCACAATATAAATGTAAATAAAAAGTTTCAAGCCAAGAATATATAAAAAATGAGATAGTATTATAAAATATATCAAGGTTCATCAACTATCCCAATGAAAAGAGATTAATCCATTATGTAGTAAGAAAAGCTAAAAAGACATTTAGACGACTAGGAATATTTAAAAGACTAAGAAAATATTTTTACTACAAGAAAAGAAGACCAAGACTAGTTCTTGTCTTATAAATATTGAATCTCCTTATATAAAGAGAGCTTGCTATTTATAGGAAAATATGAGTAACTTTTGTCATGTTCCACTTTTGCGAATGTGAAATCCATGTATGCGAAGTGACCTTTGTATACGTAGATTCCATATATGCAACTATGACACTTGTGCTTCACTCTTGACTTCATGAGTTAGTCTTGCAAATGTAAGTTTCATGTATGCGAATGTGACCTTGTGTACATAGATTCCACACATGCAACTATGCTCCTTTTCATTTCTAATTATCTCTTTCCATAAACCCATATGTATATTCCACATTTGCGATATGAAGATGATGTGTGCAACTGTGGCTTTGCTTTATTCTCTTGTCTTTTAGCCTCTTTTCTTCTTTTTCATAATTTCTTTTTCCTACAAGATTTGTTAGAAAATATGTGAGGATAAGATATCATTATTTATATTTTATTTTAAAAACTTATTTTTTACATATGAAATTACATGAAATATATACTTGGACTTTTACGTATGCGAGGAGGGATGACATTTTTCTTGAGAATTGAAATATATACTTGGATTTTCTCTTTTCTGATATTTTATACTCCCTCTGTCTCAATTTATTTTGCTGATGTCAAGTCGATATTGAAAACATTGGTGATGTCTACAATAAATGAAAAAGAAAAAGAAAGCATATATAGTTAAAGAAATTGTTTCTCTTCTAAATATTCTTTAACTATATTTTCCCCCCATTTTTTCACATTTATTAGAGTGATGCCCTTACTAACTAGGATATTTCCTTTGGATAGAATGCATGGAAATGATACTAAGAAAAGAACCAAGTCTAACAAAGCAAGTAGATGATTTTGGGTGGAATCCTCTCCATTTCGCGGCTTATATAGGGTTTAAACTATCAGTGAGGACATTATTAATGGCGGATAAATATATGGCTTATGGAACTATTAAAGAAGAAAATAAAACACCTCTGCATTTAGCGGTCATCAATAATAAAATAGAGGCCGTGGAAGAGATTATAGAGCAGTGTCCAGATTCCTTGGACGCAGTCACTAGCCAAGGACAAAATGTTCTTCACATTGCATACGCGAAGGAGCACTGGAAAATGATAACATTATTCGAAGATCAACACTGGAACAATAACATCTTTGTGCAAAGAGACGCTGACGGGAACGTGCCTGACGAGGTTACAGGGAACGTGTCGTTTCAGTCTCACCCTTGCTGGGAAGAATTAGATCGCAACAATATCAGATGGGTAAATATTTGTTTATACGGTGCAAGTTTCTTTTTGGTCTTTTCCTATTAAAAACACTTATGAGCTAGTTTTACAACACAAAAATGGCATAGTTTTTTTTTAAAAACCAAAATTGAGATATACTTAAGACTTGAGATAAAATAATTAGAGATTTTTAACTCTCTATTTTCAGAAAGAATCTTATGAGAAGTGGTTCAAAGGACGCATGGAAGTATGGAAAGAAAGAGCAAACACACATTTGATAGTTGTTACACTTATATTAACAGTTTCTTTCGCCGCTGGCTTCACAATTCCTGGTGGTTATGATGGTGATGATGGTCCAAATAAAGGCATGGCAATCATATCAAAGAAAACAGCGTTCAAAGCATTCGCAGTAACAGATACCATAGCCATGATATCTTCCACAGCTGCTGTTTTTCTGCATTATCTTGCAACTTACGAGGAAGAGAACAAAAGGTTGAGATACTATGTAGCTGCTGGCGTCCTTGCCTTGGTTGCCATGCTAGCTATGATGATAGCGTTTATGACTGGCTTGTACGTTGTGCTACCTTCTACAAGCCTAGCTATATTTATCTGTGTCATTTGCTCTTTATCGCTTGCCCTCTTTATATTTATTTTGGGTAAGAGTTTTTATGATTCATTTCAAAAGAAAAGGAAGAAACATTAATTACTGAAACCTAATGAGTTTTTGTCAAGAAAGTCTGTCTCTTTAGTTTCAAGCTTTTTAGCTGTTTGGTTTTTTGTGAAAGCATTATGTCTATCTTCCTTGGTTTATCTAGATCTAAACGAAAATTGCTTCTGTCATTTTTTCCTCTCTGTCTTAACTAGTTTATCTAATTGCTTAACATAAAGTTTTATTTGACCACTTTACTATTTATCAAGCTCCGGCCTGAAAGCAAGTAGCAACAGCGTAATCAATTGCACACAAAAGCCATTGTGCATCCATTTTCTGGCTTGTTAGCGCTGCTATTTTATTGTAGCTAGCGGGCTTATAGTGTCTGAGTTGTTTAGATCATTGTAGCATCATGGTAACATTAGTTATGCTACTTAACATTTTCTATATTGAGATAGTTTAAAGATTTGTCTAAACTGCATCATTCAGAGTTGTTTGCAAGTCATGTCAGTGCAAGCGCAAGCGCAATGTAGCATCATGGTAGCGTTAGTTATGCTATTGACCTAACATTTTATATATTGAAATAATTTAAAAATTTGCCTAAACTGCATCATTCAGAGTTGATCTGCGAGACAAACACATTGCATGTGCTATGAACTGGATTTGATTTGCTTTTTCTCTCAAGTTATTATCAATCAATAATTGACCACATTTTAATCTTTATCTATGTAGTAATTAATGTTAGTACACCTACACAAGGTGGTCTCAATCACAAGTTTATATTAGCTAAATACCAATTATATGTACCAACTTGTGCCCCCATGTGAAAAATCATCTTACTAGGATTAATATGATTCTTCTACCTTTAATTAGAAGCTACAGTTTCAAGTTTACAGATATCAAAAGCTTGATATATTTTTCTTTTAATAAGTCTTACGTGGTACAAATTCGGATAAATCAGAATTCCTTTACAAATAGAATATCGGGTGAAAAATTAAAATAGAAGAAGAGAAACCCCATCTTATTTTTTAAACATAAAAATCCATCTATATTCTTATTTAGGTATAAAGTTTTAGGAGTACTATTATAAATTGCTTAGTTCTATTCACTTTTCTTTTAAGAAAAAAATTATGATCCCCATTTTCATGAATTCGATGTTAGATTAATAAGCATTGATTTACTATGATATATATTCACGCAGTTATCTGCATCAATTATCTTAGTGAAAAGTGTGCACATTGTATTTCATAATGGTAAACACATTATGTTTCACTAAAGGGCTCAAATATTCTGTTATTTACAAAAGAATGGGATGAAATAATCTGGCTTCGATAGTGTATTCATTGTCCTTAAGGAAATTGAGCTTCCCACTAATTGCTGCAGGGATAATAGCAGAATTCTTCCAGGATTTTACAAAGCCTCCGAAATTCGAGTTTCAGCAATTAACTCGTCCCACAAGAACAGAATATTTGTGAGTTGTAGCAAATAAGTAGAAGAGAAAGAGATGGAATTTTCAGATGATCTCATTTTGGAAAAGAGATAGGTATATATAATACCTCTAGGAGTCTGTTGGAATCAACATACTCATCTCTTCATAACAGGAACCTTTTAAAACCAATAGTCACCTTCTTTTGAATTTAAAAGAAATTAATTAAAAATATTTTCTGAAATGTAAAAGGCAAAAACGTTTTAATTAATTAAATAATAGGTGACTAAAATATTAATTTCGGGCTACTCAATTGGCCCAAAGCTCAATTGCCCCAAGTGCCCAATCTTGACTATTAATAATATAGCCAAATTTCAATTTCCCTCCAAAACACCCTAAAAATATTCAAACTATATAAGACAAAGAAGTGCTTTTAAACACCTCTTCCCTTCTTTCTTTTTTCAATGAGGGACAAAACAACATCTTCTCAAATACTCTCATCAAACACTAACTAATCTACAATCCCCCACTTAGTTAGTGATTGATGTTTATGAGATTTATGCATATAGTAGGTATCTTTCGATTTAAACCTACTGCTTGTATAAACTATTCAAGACCTTGTCGAAATTGATGGTTAGATTAAGTTTTATTAAACCTCAAATCCTATATAACAAGACGGATAAACTTTATACACACAAATCGTACCAACTCGACAACTTGTTCACCGTGAGTTTTAGTACCCGATTATGGTCTTGTGCTACTTCCTGAATTCATAAACACTTATCAAGTTTTGTATTCCTAACTTTGATTGAAGCGACACCACTTCTTGTGTTTACATAGGTGAAGATTTAACCAAATCCTTAACACGGATTTCTTTAGTTCATAAACCGAACTCTGCTTCTTCATTAAGAGTATTTTTTATACTCATCCTCCTTTTCTAGGTACTAATTTCCAGTACCTGCTATCAATCACAACTATAACTTGTTATTACCTTTTAAACCTTTAATATTGTTAAACAATAGGAAAGGTAAAGTTCCCGTTACTAGTGACAAATTTAAATTACCTTAGGCCCATAGCACTTGTTGTGCTTATTATCATATCCCTCGCGAGTCCTTTAGTAAATGGGTCAGCAAGGTTGTCTTTAGACTTGATGTACACAACAGTAATAATTTCATCCGAAATTAATTGTCTTATGTACTCATGTCTTAAAGCAATATGTCTAGATTTTCCATTATATATTTTGCTAAATGCCTTAGACATAGTTGCTTCACTATCACAGTGCAAGAGAACAGTTGGCATTGGTTGTGGCCACAAACTCTATATCTAACAATAGATTTCTCAGCCATTCTTCCTCTCTTCCCGCAGCAGCTAAAGCAATAAACTCAGATTCCATTGTGGAATGAGTAATACACGTCTGTTTCTTATAAGCCCATGAAATTGCTCCTCCACCTAAAGTGAATATCCACCTAGATGTTGACTTGTTATCACCAACATTAGTTATCCAACTAGCATCACAATATCCTTCTAACACTGAAGGAAATCTGTTATAATACAAGGCAAAAGTTTTTGTCCTTTTCAGATAACCAAGTACCCTCACTATACCTTTCCAGTGATCACCACTTGGATTGTGAGTATATCTTGACAATTTATAAACCGCAAAGGCAATATCTGGCCTAGTGTAGTGCATAGCATACATTAAACTACCAATTGCACTAGCATAGTCTAATTGACTAATAGATCTTCCGGGGTTCTCAACCATCTTGATAGAAATGTCAAATGGAGTATTAAATTCTTTAATACCCAAATGATTAAATTTGGAAAGAACCTTGTCAATATAGTGAGACTGACATAAGGCAAAACTCTCACTATGTCTTTTAACTTTAACACCTAAGATAGTATCAACTTCTCCCAACTCTTTCATTTTAAATTGAGAAGTTAAATACTTCTTAGTTTCATTTATGCCTTGCATATTAGTTCCTATGAATAGCATGTCATCAACATAAAGACATACTATCACTCCATAATCCTTTGTGAATTTGGAACAAAATGCATTTATCTCCTCCGTTATGTTTAAAACCATTTGATAATATAACACTATCAAATTTTTTATGCCATTTTTTTGGAGTTTGTTTTAATCCATACAAAGACTTAACTAATTTACAAACTTTATTCTCATTTCCAGGAAGCACAAACCCTTCGGGTTTCTCCATATAAACTTCTTCATCAAGATCACCATTTAAGAATGCCGTCTTAACATCCATTTGATGTAAATTAGATTATATATTGATGCCAAAGAAAACAACACTCTTATTGAGGTAATCATGGCCACAAGAGCATATGTGTCAAAATAATCTACTCCTGCCTTTTGTCTAAATCCTTTGGATACTAGTCTAGTTTTAAAAGTTTGTAGAGAACCATCAGTATTGTATTTTCTTCTAAAAATCCATTCACACCCAATATGTTTAGTATTAGAAGGTAAATTTGCCAATACCCATGTACCATCAGATAAAAGAGAATTCATTTCGTTATTTATAGCTTCTTTCCAAAAAGCATAATCCCGCGAATCCATAGTCTCACTATAGGCTTTAGGATCCTCTTCTAAATTTAAAATAATAGGTATTTTATTTAATACCTAATCTCTACTTCCTTCTACCAAAAAGGCTAGTGCTTGAGAAGAAATAAAATCAGAACCTATATTTTTATCTTTTCTAACTCTTTGACTTTTTCTTGGTTCTACAAGAGATTCAATTGCCTTTCTTTTATTGTTAGAAGAAGAACTAGGTTCGGCATAATTTCTTGAGTTACTGCATTATCACCAATGCTTGCATTACCATCTTGTTCTGTATCCTCGTGTGAATTATTAGAATCACCAATAAACTTTGTTTCCAAGAACTCAACATCTTTAGATTCCACAATACATTTAGACTCAATGTCCAATAACCTGTATTCCTTTGAGTTCTCAGCATATCCTACAAATATGCTTTTGATTGCTCTAGGTCCTAACTTAGTTCTTTTAGGATCTGGAATTCTATAATAGGCTAAACAACCCTATGCCTTTAAGAAATTTAAGTTAGGATTTCTTCCTTTCCATAATTCATATGTGTCACGACCCAAATTCCCACCCTTTAGGCCGTGACTGCGCCTAACGTTGAACCCGCTAGGCCAGCCAACGTATAACTTGCAATAGTAATTTAAAACCATTTAATAAGAAATAAAACGCTAACCTTTCAACTTTAACTAATTCAATCATATACTGGGATAATAGTGGAAAACCGCTTGACCGTACATCAATAACATACCTTTCTCAACAATAATCTTTCCAACATCGATAATAAAATAACAAAACTTGAATGCGGAAAGGAAGAACATAACAATCATGAAATAACGTAAACTCCCAAAACCGGGGTGTCACAATCCCACAGACTAGCTACTAGAATACTACATACAAGTCTGGAATGAAAGTGCAACACTGTCTTGGAAATAAAAAATAAAGACAATGAAACGATAAAGGAAAGAAGCCTCGGAATCCACGGACGCCAGTGTATACCTCGAAGCTCTAACGTGGACTGAAAGTATCTCCCTCAGAACGCTCCACGAGGTCCGGTAGCAGGATCTGCACGACACAAGGAAGTGCAGTGTAGTATCAGTACAACCGACCCCATGTACTGAGTAAGTGCCAAGCCTAACCCCGGCCGAAGTAGTGACGAGGCTAGACTCAGCATAATACGATCACCTGTCCTAGTCTAAGTAGATATATGTACAAGAATTAACAGATAACAAAACAAGTATGACCTAATAGGAGGGATATGGGAAACAAATAGGGGGAAAGATATTTAAAGAGCAGCAACAATATCGGAACTTAAACGATAAAATAAGATATGGGGTGTACATGCTGGGGATACAGGATAATAACATTTAATTCTCAACGGTACAGTGAGAGTACGACTGGAAAGTAAAAACGGAAACCGGAGAACAACTATCAGTATGAGGGAATCAATCAAATAACAGAGCACGGTATGTCCCCTCGTGCGTAATCTCAACTATCAATCGGCATGACATGTCCCCTTGTGCATATATCACAAATATCAAATCGGCACGGCATGTTCCCTCGTGCATATATCACAATATCTCAACACGGAATGTCCCCTCGTGTGTATATAATAAATAT
>ML252273.1:872-63807 GCA_005239495.1 Nicotiana undulata
AGAATTAATAAGAATCCAGAGTACCAACATCATTGATAACATAAGAATAAGAGAAGAAACCTCAACATCAATTGTTCCATAAGAAGGGAAACAATG
This sequence comes from Nicotiana undulata, assembly GCA_005239495.1. Taxonomy (NCBI): domain Eukaryota; kingdom Viridiplantae; phylum Streptophyta; class Magnoliopsida; order Solanales; family Solanaceae; genus Nicotiana; species Nicotiana undulata. The sequence continues at coordinate 969 of ML252273.1, forward strand.
TAAGTACTGCTAGCTTCTAAGAGTAGAGTATCTTTGGAAGCTCGTTCATTGCATTATGTACAATCGGAGTCATGCAAAAGAAGGAAAGGAATAGCTTCACATATCTTGTATATACTGTCCCAACCTAAAGTTATGCAAATTTCACAACTCCTTAATCTACAATAAGAGAAACGACACTATCGTTATCGTTTAAGCGTCATAACTATTATGTATCGACCACAACCTATTTTACGATGAAACGGACAGCACCTACCCTATTTATATGACTTCACACTAGTCAAAAAAATCACCTAACAGCCAAACAACATCAATAATAATCATAATGAGCCTCGCAAAATAGTCCACACACAACCTAATCACTTCACACATAAGACGACCACTGTAGTCGTGTCAAACGACCCGGAAATGTTACTACGAACGACCAACTCACAACCCTACATATATATGGTGTTTATACACACCCTTCCTCCTTCAAAACTCCAAAAACCAGTAGTAAAACACGCAGCCTAACAGCAACACAAAACTTCCCGCTACAAGTCAAATAACTCGAACTCACGGCTTCCGATCACCGTCCCGTGAGTTCTAATTATTAGGGAACACATTTATAATCCTTCCTTGATATTTAAGCACTTAAATACAGATATTAGAAGTTTCTTAACTATGAAGTAACTTCCAAATCTCTAACTACAAAGAAAAAGAAGAGGCGGTATAATGACACTTACGTCGTAGGGATCATTTTGATGTTATTGCTTCTCGATTTCATGCCCGGGATGATAGTCTTCTTTGAAACCCTAGTAGATAGCTTGAGGTTATGTTTATGGGTGTTCTCTGGTCGTTTTAAGCTGAAATATGAAGAGAAAGACGACCTAAGACACATATATATCTATTTGGAAAATGTGAAAGAGGTGCTAGCTTGGCACCCTAGGATTGGTCTATCTTCCGACGCTTATATCATTTTATTCCGATGTCGTATGAATGAACGGTTAAGAGCGTTGAATACTACATTCCAAGACCTTCAATTTGCTATATTATATGTCCCAATAAGACCTAAATAGTACATGAAATGTATTGCTCAAAAAGCTCTTGTGATCCACCTACTTGTCACTTATGATGTATGCGCAGTCTCGCGAAATTGCAAATATCGCTCTACTCCTATGTTGTATTGATGAACGGTTTAATGCGTTGGAAACTAGACTCATATATCTTCAGTGTGGTAGGTAGATAATACCTTAATTTTAACTATATCGGGATAAAATCTCAGTTACATTTGACCTAATGTTAAGCACATTATGAGTGTAACTTGTGAAGACCTTTGCCAACTTTTGTTCCACCACTTGCTTGACTTCAAAACGTAAAACACAACTATCATACGATAAAAATTAACTCATAGCATAACCTCCTTATCATGTAATGAACCATAGTCTCACCCTAAAGTACATGTTATAACATTCCAAACTCGTCGACTTTCGACGAAACTTATTTTCTTCAATTGGTTTAGCTTCTAAGCTTTCCAACCCTCTTGGTACTCGTTATTCATGATCTTAAATATTTGTAACCTCCAACGTAACATGATTAACTTACTTTATATTCCATCAAATAGAATCTTATTTCTGATCTTACATCAATTGACTTACGACGTACTCTCACGTACGAAAACATGGGGTGTAACAATACCTAGCCAGAACCTACCTACTGCTGAGACTTCGCGAATTGGGAAAGCTGATCGAGGGAAGCAAGAATGCCGAATATGGGGAAGGTTCTTCTGGGACCAAGTAGATAGGGGTGTCTTCTTTTTTTCATTAATGTAATAAGGCCTATGGCCATTAGTGCCTTTTATTTTCGCATATGTAGAGTCGTTTTAAAGATTTGTCTATTTTCTATCTATAAAATGAGGCATTTAGCATTTTAAGTTCTCCAAATCAATTTGTCGATAGGCCTACCTCGGGCATAAGGAGGTCCCCAACTTAGGATACGCTTTACATTTCCGCATTACGTGTTTAATTTCCGCAATATTTTTCATAATCCTCACTGACTCGGTTACCTTTTGTTATTTTTCTCTTTTAGTTATTATCCCCTTCCCCAAAGGTTAGTTCGTGCATTCTGGCATCATCCGCCTACCGCACAAGATCCAAAAGGCCTCTACCTACTCCTGCTCTTAGTCCTCCCAAAGGTAGAAACAAGGCCAAAAGTCAGATGGCAGAATCCAGCGGTATCAGGAAGGAAAATACGGTTGAACAGGTAGAGGCCATTGACGGCCGGGGTGTTCAAGTCTTGCATGAAAATATGTTACCACTAGAACAGAAATTACTAAAACTTTAAGAGGAGCTCGACCAGGTCCGGAATTTGGCCAATCTGTCATTTTCCCTCAACGTCCCTGACATCAACCCTACACCACCACAGAATATCCCAAAACAACCAAATCACCTTTGACCTCACCATAACGCCACTTCCCCAAAGAACCAAACTCTCCCTGCACCATGCAACACTTGCCACAACAACACTCCACCATCCATCCACGAACCTCAAAACCCCATGAAGGACCATTTCCATGCCTACAACAATCCCATCTACGTGGAAACTGTGACCCACTCCATACCGCCTATCTCACATACATCCGAATCTGATGAGAAGGACTTGCTTATCAAAAATCTGGCTAAGGAACTTAGAAAGCTGACTAGCCTAGTCCAGGGTGTTGAGGGAGTCAAGGGAATTGAAGGTTTGAACTATGAAGATATCTGTATACAACCTGATGTCAAACTACCCGAGGGGTACAAACCTCCAAAGTTTGAGATGTTTGATGGAACTGGTGATCCGAGGACCTACTGTGATAAGTTGGGTTGCGTAGGAAATGACGAAAGGATCCGCATGAAGTTGTTCATGAGGAGTCTGAAGGGAGATCCACTGTCTTGGTACATCAGCCAAGACCCTAAGAAATGGTCAAATTGGGTAGGCATGGCAACAGACTTCATGGACATGTTTAGATTCAATACAGAGAACGCGCCGGATGTGTTCTACATCCAAAACCTGAAGAAGAAACCCACAAAAACCTTTCGCGAGTATGCTACTCGTTGGAGGTCGGAAGCTGCTAAAGTCAGACCTGTTTTAGAGGAAAAACAGATGAACAAGTTCTTCGTCCAAGCTCAGGACCCGCAATATTATGAACGGCTAATGATGATTGAAGGCCACAAGTTCTCCGACATTATCAGATTAGGAGAGAGAATTGAAGAAGGTATCAAGAACAGTATGGTTACAAATTTTGAAGCTTTGTAAGACACTAACAAGGCTTTACAGTCTGGTGGTGTGTCTAAGAGAAAAGATGCGGGAGTTGTAATGGTTGCACAACAAGCCAAATCCCCACCCAAATACCAAGTCTATCCAGCACCTCCCTTCACATATCAGCCAACCCCGAATTACCAAGCACCCTCACCTCCTTACCAAGCTCCACCGCCCATATACCAATCTCCGTCACCTACATATCAACCTACCCCACCTAGATATTCACAACCCGCTCCCGTCTACAACACTTATAATTCCCATCCACCTCATTATGAATCACCCCCTGCCCGTCAAAACTTCCGTAGGCCTCGTCCCAACTTTGATCGCCGCCCTCCAAAGCAATATACCGCCATAGCTGAGCCCATTGACCAGTTGTATGAAAAGCTCAAAGCTGTTGGTTACGACACACCTATCCTTGCTGCCACCACTGAGAACCCTTCTCAGTGGGTTAGCCCAAAAAAATCCTGTGCATACCATTCTGGCATGAAAGGACACGCCATCGAAGAATTCCGCTCTCTGAAAGATAAGATACAGACCCTCATTGATAACAAGATCATTGTGGAAAAAGACACGGGGTAAAAAATGTCTGCAACAACCCTTTACCAGACTATAAGGGTTGAGGTATCCATATGATTGTGATAGATGATGATTGGGATCCCGAGGGGTCAATCGGGTTGATCGCAGAAGGCGATGACCCAAAGAAACCTGCAGTCACTCTCAACCCGATCATAGTTCAAATTCATCCATCTGAGAATGACGAGGTGAATATGTCTATCCCACTTGAGTTTGAAGTGCGCCGCCTGCAAAGGCAAAGGCGCCAGTGCCAATGGAAGTTGTGTTTGTATCTCCAGCAAACGCACTAGCACCACTCGAGGTTGTAGTGCTACCACCCCTAACATACACTCCAGTTGAAGTAAGAATGGCCACGCCAATTCCAGTAGCAATGTCAACCACACCACTTTTCTATTCAGATGCTATCCCTTGGGATTATATAGTCGAGGCGAGAAGGAAAGGTAAAAACAGGTCTGAGGAAGCCATCGTAGCACAAGGTATGACGAGAACTGGTAGAGTCTATACCCCTGAACATCTGGCCGAGTCAAGCAAGCAAGCTGCCAACCTCCCTCCCCTCATTGAAACAGGTTCAGATGATCTTTGGAGGAAAATACAGGCAAAGGAGTATTCGGTCATCGACCAACTAAATAAGACACCAGCACAGATATCTATTCTCTCTTTGATGGAGAATTCTAAGACACACAGAAATGCTTTATTAAAAGTGTTGAGTGAAGCATACGTGCCAAACAACATCACTAGTGGAGAAATGGAAAACATGGTGGGCCATGTACTGGAAAGTCACAAAATTACTTTTCATGAAGACGAGTTACCACCTAAGGGATTGGGACACAACAAAGCATTGCACATCACCGTGCAATGTAAAGATCACTTCATCACAAGGATCTTGATCGATGGAGGTTCCAGTCTTAACAGTTGTCCGTTGATAACACTCAAGAAATTGGGTAAAGGACTACATGAGATAAGAGAGGGAGCAATCAACGTGAAAGCCTTCGAGAAGTATCAAAGATCTACCATGGGGGAAATCAGTCTATGCCTAAAGATGGGACCAACCTGGTTCGAGGTGGACTTCCAGGTAATAGACGTGCCGCCATCTTACAACTTGCTGTTAAGACGACCCTGGATCCATGCTGCTGGGGCCGTCGCATCAACACTACATCAGGCGGTGAAATTCGAGTGGAACCACCAAGAGGTGTTCATCCACGGCAACGGTAGCAACCCTATTTACAGTCGCCAGACTATCCCTGTGATTGATGGAAAGAGAAAACTGGGTGGAGGAACTTATCACCAAATTGAGCGAGTCAATGCCATTGACAAGGACAAATGGTGGGATAGCAAGATCGAGAGCATCCTGAACTAGGGAGGATACGATCCAGGCAAAGGGCTCGATAAGAACCTCCAAGNGATTCAGAAACTGGTTGCCACCATGGCACGGTCATCACTACCTTCTAGAGCAGCTTATACCTCATCTGGAGCAGACCTTCAAGCAGGCCGACATTATCTATGGATCAGATGAAGAGGAAGCACTTACAGCGATGAGGAATTTGTTTTTGGAAGACAACAATATGGATTGCTATGTTGTTCTCGAAGAGGAGGGGGAGGAAGGCCCTTCCGTACAAGCAGTAAGCCAGGGAACATATCTCAGGAACTGGTCTATCAGGACCACCAAAGCCCGTCGAGCCTCGGGGTAGCAAGGCTAAAAACAAGAATTATTTACTGTTTATTTACTAAACATTTTTCCTTTTTCTGCATTTTTCAATTCCCGTAATAAGATCTTCAATGTTCAAAACAAGTTATTCAATTTATCAAAGTGTTTTCAATTTCTTTATGAATCTGATATTTATCGTTATTGTTTTCTCTCATTACTTTATATATACAGCATTACTATTACTTTACTTTATGAACCGATGACTGTGACGTGCAATGAGGCCAACAAACAGACATTGATTCAGACGAAGACGATATACCCGACGAAATTATTAAAGAGGTCGAAAACTTTGAAAATAGACCTAAGTCAAACTTAGATGAGACTGAGGTTGTCAACCTGGGAGATTCAAAAAATGTCAAGGAAACACGGATCAATATTCATTTGTTGCCATAAAAAAAGAAAGAGTATACAGAGTTTCTAAGGGAGTATGAGGACATATTCGCCTGGTCGTATGATGAGATGACTGGTCTAAGTACGTCCATTGTGGCTCACAGACTGCTGACCAATCCGACATGTCCACCCGTAAAGCAAAGGCTCAGAAAGTTCAAACCTGACATGAGTTTGAAAATCAAAGAAATAGTTGCCAAACAAATCAACGCCAAAGTTCTCCGGGTAGTTGAATACCCGACATCGTTAGCCAACATCGTACCTGTGCCGAAGAAAGACGGGAAGGTCAGAGTCTGTGTCGACTACCGGGATCTCAACCGGGCCAGTCCGAAAGACAACTTCCCCTTGCCAAACATACACATTCTAATTGAAAACTGCGCCAAACATGAGCTACAGTCCTTCGTAGATTGCTTCGCTGGTTATCATCAAATTTGGATGGACGAGGAAGATGCTGAAAAAACGACGTTCATCACACCCTTTGGAGTGTACTGTTACAAGATGATGCCATTCGGTTTAAAGAATGTAGGGGCCACCTACATGAGGGCCATGACTACCATATTCCATGACATGATTCACAACGAGATCGAGGTGCATGTGGACAACGTCATTATCAAATCAAAGAAAGTTGCTGATCACATGGAAGATTTGAAGAAGTTCTTCAACTGGTTGATAAAATATAATCTGAAGCTGAACCCCGCAAAGTGTGCATTCGGGGTTCCTGTTGGGAAGTTGCTGGGATTCATTGTAAGCCGCCGGGGAATAGAATTAGATCTGTCAAAGTTCAAAGCCATTAAAGAACTACCACCGCCAAAGAACAAGAAAGATGTTATGAGCTTCGTGGGGAGGCTCAATTACATCAGCCGATTCATAGCACAGTCTACAGTCATATGTGAGTCGATCTTCAAAATGCTAAAGAAGGACGTTGCGACTAAGCGGACCGAGGATTGTCAAAAATCTTTCGACGGAATCAAGAAGTATCTATCAACACCGTCGGTCTTGGTACCACCTAAGCCAGGTAGACCCCTGCTACTCTACCTTGTCGTACTAGAGGGAGCTTTTAGTTGCGTTCTGGGGCAACATGATGAAACAGGAAGGAAAGAGCAAACCATTTACTATCTCAGCAAGAAGTTCCCTCTGTATGAGTCATGGTATTCTTTGATTGAACGCACTTGCTGCGCTTTGACTTGGGTTGCTCAGAAGCTGAGACACTACTTCTGTGCCTACACAACATATCTCATATCAAGGATGGATCCATTGAAGTACATCTTTCAGAAACCCATGCCCACTGGCAGGCTAGCCAAGTGGCAAATCCTGGTGAGTGAGTTCGACATTATTTATGTGACTCAAAAAGCGGTCAAGGGACAGGCATTAGCAGACCATCTTGCCGAGAATCCTGTGGACGGAGAATAAGAACCCCTGAAAACGTATTTTCCTGATGAAGAAGTATCATTCGTAGGAGAAGACATTGCAGAATCCTACGACGGTTGGAGGATGTTCTTTGATGGCGCAACAAACTTCAAAGGAGTCGGTATCGAAGCAGTCTTAATATCGGCAACAGGTCAGCATTATCCGGTATCCGCCAAGCTCAGGTTTCCCTGCACCAACAACATGGCTGAATATGAGGCCTGTATCTTAGGGCTCAACATGGCCATTGACATGAACGTCCAGGAGCTGTTAGTGATTGGTGACTCAAATCTATTGGTACATCAGGTACAAGGAGAATGGGAAACCAACAATTCCAATAGACTACCTATCTGCATCACGTTCAGGAGTTGAGAAAGAGGTTCACAAAGATAGAGTTCCGGCATGTCCCCAGAATACAAAATGAGTTCGCTGATGCTTTGGCTACCCTGTCGTCTATGATTCGGCATCCAGAAAAAAGTTTCATTGATTCCATTCCAGTGGAAATCCATAATCAACCGGCTTACTGTGCCCATGTCGAAGAAGAAGCAGATGGAAATCCTTGGTTCCATGACGTCAAGGAATATTTGGCGAAAGGAGAATACCCAGAACTTGCAAACGCCACTCAGAAGCGCACACTTAGGATATTGTCTAATAATTTCTTTCACAACGGAGGAATCCTGTATAGGAGGACACCTGATTTGGGGTTATTAAGGTGTGTCGACGCAAAAGAAGCATCAAAATTATTGGAGGAAATTCATGCTGGGACCTGCGGCCCACATATGAACGGTTTTGTTCTAGCAAAGAAGATACTCTGAGCTAGTTACTTCTGGATGACCATGGAAACGGACTACATCCAGTACGTCGGGAAATGCCACCGCCATCAAATACATGGAGATATGATAAAGGTACCTCCGAGTGAGCTTCATGCAACAAGTTCACCAGGTCGTTCGCCGCCTGGGGCATGGACGTCATTGGACCAATCGAGTCTGCCGCCTCCAACGGACACATGTTTATTCTGGTTGCCATTGATTACTTTACTAAATGGGTCGAAGCAGCCTCCTACAAAGCAGTTACCAAGAAAGTCGTGGCTGACTTTGTCCGCTACCGCATTGTTTGTCGGTTCGGAGTACAAGAGTCAATCATCACCGACAATGGTTCTAACCTCAACAGTGACTTTATGAAAGCCATGTGTGAAACATTCAAGATCAAACACAAGAACTCCACAGCTTACAGACCTCAGATGAATGGAGCTGTAGAAGCCGCTAACAAAAACATCAAGAAGATACTAAGGAAGATGATAGAAAGGCACAAGAAATGGCATGAGAAGCTATCATTCGCCTTACTGGGGTATCGCACCACAGTCCGCACATCAACCGGGGCAACCCCCCACATGCTGGTTTATGGTACAGAGGTTGTTATTCCTGTCGAAGTTGGGATTCCATCTCTGAGAATTATACAAGAAGCTGAGCTCAGCGACGCGGAATGGGTAAGGAGCCGTTATGAGCAACTAGACCTCATAGACGGAAAGAGAATGAACGCAGTTTGTCATCGTCAACTATATCAGAACAGAATGTCCAGAGCCTTCAACAAGAAAGTCAAGCCAAGACGATTCATACCAGGGCAGCTGGTGCTAAAGAAAATCTTTCCACATCAAGATGAAGCCAAAGGGAAGTTCTCTCCCAACTGGAAGGGTCCGTACATGGTTCACAAAGTGCTGACAGGAGGAGCACTCATACTCGCGGAAATGGACGGAGAAGTTTGGCCAAAACCAATCAATTCAGATGCAGTCAAGCGTTACTATTTGTAATTCCATATGCTTTTGTCAACAATGTAAATTGAACTACGCCTAACCTGATTCCCATTTAAGAGGGGGTACGTAGGCAGCCCTATAGGTTCGGTCACAATTCAATAAAAATTTCATTTTCCCCACGAATAGAAACTGGGGCAGAATTTTGAGGAGGACCATCAAAATTCTAAAGCAAGTTCAGCCGATCGACACACGAGAACTAACCATAAGTCTTCACCCATCAAACTGGGGTAGAATTTTGAGTAGGACCCTCAAAATTCCGTGGCAGGAGAGGTTGCAACGTCTTGAACCGCGTCCCGGTCGTCGGTTCATCTAAAAACTATTTTTAGATTATATGCTTATATCTTTACAAAATCATGCATATTTATTTTTTGAAACAGCTTGTTTAGCAAACGCTACCCTGGTAATACAGACAGTATTATCACGATCAAGTGAGCAAGTCAAGTAAAGCCAGCGGGAACGTGAACTAACCTTTCCCCTTACAGAACTCACGATTTTTCTTTGGATGCAGGCACAAAGATCGCAAAGGCCCCAAACATATTACCCTCCCGAAGAACACACATTTCTCAAAGACACACTTCTCAAGCTCGTTGCACACGCCGACATTTATTATCATCACAAACGGCACTTCACTTATTGCAATACTCACAACAATCATATCGCCGCAATTTATCACTAGCTAAGAACTCCTATCTGCATCTTATTGTTCTGCATCTGCATTGCATAAGGCTACCTTTCTGCCTTCCGAGGTTAAAACGCTACCTCTATCTGCATTTACATCTTGCATAAGGCTACCTTTCTACCTTCTGAGACTAAACGCTGTCTCCATCTGCATCTATATTGCATAAGGCTATCATTCTGCCTTCCGAGGTTAAACGCTACCTCCATCTGCATTTATTTCTTGCATAAGGCTACCATTTTCCCTTTCGAGACTAAATGTTGTCTCCACCTGCACTTACATCTTTCATAAGGCTACCATTCTACCTTCCGAGGTTAAACGCTACCTCCATCTGCATTTATTTCTTGCATAAGGCTACCATTTTGCCTTTCGAGACTAAATGTTGTCTCCACCTGCACTTACATCTTTCATAAGGCTACCATTCTACCTTCCGAGGTTAAACGCTACCTCCATCTGCATTTATTTCTTGCATAAGGCTACCATTTTGTCTTTCGAGACTAAATGTTGTCTCCACCTGCATTTACATCTTGCATAAGGCTACCATTATGCCTTCCGAGGTTAAACGCTACCTCTATCTGCATTTTATTCCTGCAAAGGCTGATATTATGCCTTCCGAGATTAAACGTTGTCTCTAATTTACCTTTCAAAGCAACTATTGTCCCTACCATTTTCGCTTCCTTTCGGGCTAAGATCTACCCTTGAATTTGCAAGACTAAGCTCTGTATTGTTAAGCATCATACTATTGCATTTTCATGGGATGAAATATCGCCAACCTATCCAAAGGCGTCATCGTTCAGAGGCACCATCTTCATGGCCCGAGAACATCATTTCATGGCATGATGATCTCTTTTATCAGTTTGCATATCATTATTCAAAGGCGTCATAGTTCGGAGGCACCATCTTCATGTCCCGAGAACATCATCTCATAGCCTGTGAATCCCGCATCAAGCGATTCATGGCCCAAGACATCATGGTCCAAGGACGCCATCCTCAACCGTTCGAAGACATCATTCATAGTCCAACGGGAATCTGCATCATGTTTAAATTACGCACAATATATGCTTGGTATTGAATTGCAGGAAATCCAACTAGGAACACTCAGTCAGGCAGGAGTGGACCACTCCAGTTCTCCAAACTACCCCGTAAGCCATTTTGTTCACCTCGCCTTGAACCTTGCGTCCGTTCTTATAAAACGTCACTGGTACACTTCGTCGGCGACTCCCGAACTACATACGGCCTGATTCTTGTAAAACCAAGGATATGTAGGCAGCTCAGAAGCCAGGGTGTGGCCTGAATCTTTCATACTATTTCTACTCTGTCAAAATTGGCCATCATATCTTTACCCAACAACTCTTTCATCCTTTCCGGGTAAAGAGGGGCAGCTGTTGATACCCAATTGTTTCTCAAATTATTTTCAAATTTGCATATATACCTTTAAAATCACTCTCTGTAGTAATTGATATTTTCCTATAATTTTCTGTATTTTTATCAAATTATTTTTCTGTTTATTTAATATTTTATATTCCATAATTATTCATAAATAATGTTATAAATAATTTCAAGATATTTTCTTGCTCAATATATTATTCATAATACTATTTAATTCTCTTTGGGTTTAATTATTTCACAAATTGGCCAATATTGGCATTATTTAGCTAATTACCTCAATTTTTGCAATTATAGCACAAATGTGCATTTATACCATTTAAAAGCAACAACTGATCATTTTAAAATTTTTTTATATAATATTTAATTATCTTAATTTCATTTATTGGTTTTTAATCTTATTTTACACAATTATTAGCTATTTTAATTAATTAATTATCTTATTTTTAGGGGTATTTAACGTTTAGCCCATTTTATTTAAATTTTAGCCAATTTCTAAACCCAACCCCACCTGACCCAAAACCCATATTTAACCCAACCCAAAACCCATAATTAACCCGGCCTAACCCCATACCTGATCTGAACCGTTGATCAAATGAGATCGACGGTCCAGATCAACGTTACCATAATTAATTCCCAACTACCCCCCTTCCGACCCTTCATTCTCTCATGACCCCTCATCTCTCTACTGACCTCTCTTTCTCTCTAGCCCCTTCTAGAGACTTCCGTCTCTTCAAGTTCCGATGAACTCCTTCATCTTCTCCGGCCACCCCTTTGCCGGAGACCTTGAAGCCCTCATCCTCTTGCCTCTCATGGCTCTCCTATGCCGGTGATGTCGTCCCTAAGGCCCTCAAAAGGGCGAGAACCCGTTTCTTACACCCTTGGTGTCCCTGTTCATTTCAAGCCCCCAAAGCTTGATTCTGAGGAAGGCTATGACCTCTGAGGCTCAAGCCATTGCAGTTCGAGGTTCCTTTTCATCCTCTCAGAGGTTTTCTGTAAAACCCTAACATGTGAAACTTCCTATTCTTGTAGATCTACACTAGATCCGGGTTTATTACTAGTATTATTACATTTTTTCTCAAATATTTTCCATTTTTAAATAATTTTTTCACTTAGGGTTTCTGAAACTTTTTCTTCAAACGATTTCTCAAAGTTCAAGTGATTTTCTCACATTGCTTAAACGTTTTATCACCTTTAATCACGATTTACTATGTTAAAACTTAGTTTTAACACTGTGCTCTAAATCCTTAGTGTGTCTTTTCTTTCGATTTGTATGTGTGTATGTTTCCCATGAATAATTCATGTTTCTTCGTGATTATTGCTTCACTATACTATTGGGTCTTTGATTTTGTTGCTTCTTATGCTTGAATCAGTACTGTCTTGAAGCCTTGAATGATTGTGAGAAGTACTATATTGATTTCCATATGATGATTCTGAATATCTCTTTAGATACATAAGACCTTTCCTTAATTAGTATCAATTTCGAATCCCTAATTTTTGTGTGGATACCCTTACTGATTTCCGACTACTTTCCTGGTTTTTACAACTTTAAATTATTCTATTACCTTATTATGTGTTTGACTGCACTATTAATTGATTGTTACTGTTATTTCTTCAATTAGACCCTAAGTACCTAACCCTAATTACTTATGCTATACTTGCAACGTTTGAATTATTCCCTTATACCCCTGCTATGTGAATTGTTTCCTTATTTGTCACCTCTTCCTTACCTTCGAAATAATTCCCTTAATTAAGGGAAGACTTGGGTTGACTCTTGTTTCACTGATTTTGAGTTCTTACCAATTACTGAACAAATTGATTCTTTCCTTATTAATCCTGAACTGGTCCTCTTTGCCTTATTTGACTCTTTACCGTTTGAATTAAATCCCTTGACTTAAGGGGTTACTTGGTTTAATTTCCTGACTAATTGATTCCAAGTTCCTTAAACTGTGATTCCTACATTATTCTACTACTTGTTTTTCAACTATAAATACTAAAGCCTTTCAATAACATAGACACGAACAAGAGACTGTTCAAAAATCTCTTACACACACAGACATAGACACAAAAGCTGATTTTGTGCACTCTCTTTCACAACCAAGAACTCTCACTGTGCATCTCTTGTCTTTGCTTGCATTACTACTTTCTTCATCATACTGGTACATTTTGATTTAATCTTCAGTTACCCAAACCAATATGTTTCTATTCATAATTCAGTTCTTGGCTTTCCTTACATGTTTTTACTTATGTTTCTGCTGTTCAACATGCACCTAGGCTTCTGAAGCTCTCTTTCACATGCCAACCGTTACTTTGCCTTGCATGCTCAATTTGTCTCTCCCACTCAGTCTATGTTCTTTATATGTATCCCCTTCCTATGTCTAATGTGTTAATTCAGTTATAAGGCTATATGTTTGGTTGATAAGTCTGACACTTAGTCATATTCCCTGAATCCTTAGAAACATTTGATTATGTGTATGTGTGTTGAGTTACCTTCTTCATGGGCTATGTATCTGTCCCTAAGACCTCTTACCCCTGTTTGTGTTTGCTGAACCACTCTGGGTCCCTTATGTGATGCTAACTTTGTAATGTTGCTTTGTAAACTATTTTCAACAACTGAACCTTTGTTCTGAAAGGCTGATATTTATTTAAAAATCCTTTCAAACTGTTTTTCAAATACTGTTTTACTTGAACTTTCCTATATCATGAGCACACCTCACTACTCCTAGTTTCTAAGTTCAGCCCCCTTTGTGTGAGCACTGCCTGGGATCCTCTGAAGTCCTTAGGAACTCTGTCGGACCTGGGTTGTGAAAGATCATTGCATATGACATTAGGGATCTGGAGATTTTGGGCCTATTGGTATGCTCCCTATAGTGTAACTTCTTAATTTTCTTATTTACTTATGTAATTCGTGCAATGCTGGTCTGTAATAATTAATTGTAAAAAACAATTCTGGGGTTGGATAATTAAATGGGTGGGGTTATGCATGCTTAGTATAGATACGGGTAGAAACCATGCTTGTAGGCTTATTTGTATATATGTGCGCAATAGTCACCATGCTTAGGAATACATGCCATTCATGCATTAGATACCATGATACTTAGGTCCATTTATTTTCAGCATCTCATCATACTTATACCCACTTAGAAATCATGTTCATAGTTGAATAACAATAAAAATGGTTGTTATAATGTTACTGTTTCAGCATTCTCACAATTACTTCGTCAAGAAATCCTGTTTAGGCTAAATAATAACATTAACTATCAAAGCTTGCATTTAGAAATCATGTCCCATAGGATGTTACTTTCAGCATGTTACTTGTGCCAAAATCATGTGTTAAATCAACATACTGCTATGAACACCTAGAAAAATCATGTGTTAGGATCATCAACTTAACAAAGAATTATATCTCTGTACGTTTTGTTTTAAGTCAAATGCGTTAACAAATGGATCTCGCTAAAATAAATTCTGATGCTGAAAATGCATATGCATTTAGAACATCATGTATAAGATTGCATCATTCTGCACCTTGTTTTGCATTTGGATGCCATGTCCTTAGGATTGTGTTTATATCCACCTCTTTATCCTGGTTAAGATTAAAATAGACTTACCCGCTTAACAACCATTTTTCCTAAAACTGAAGACTAAAACAGTGTAACTGGAGCAGTTCATACGCCTAGGCAAGCTTTAGGCATCAACACTTGTTAAAACTGGAAAACTATTCATCTTTTGTGTATTGTCTGGCTAATTACAGATAAGAAATCAATAGTCTGAAACTGGAAAATGTCCTTTCTTTGAAACTCTGTGATGAACCTGCCTCACTACTGCATTCTCTCCTAGATATCATGCTTTAGGTTCTGAAGTTAAAGACTTTACTCGTGTTTTAGTGTATAACTTGTGGAGGAATATCTGAGCTTCAGATCTGCCTTTATGTCCTTTCCCATATTTGCAGTCCTAATTGTTTTTGTTTGTCGTTTAGAATTTTGTCCTTTAAACCTAAGGGTTCATCCTAGTACCTACCCTTTAGGAATAGTAGTCCATAACTTCCTCCAGGACTGATAGGATGGGACGGGTAATAGCACGCAATAGATTCCGTGACCAACACACGTTTTAAATACCTTCGCGGGGTGGGAAAGGGTAGAATATGGATATGATGACCGATGCGCTAATACCACGTGTAGCCCCTCTTTGAGGAGTGACATACCGGGTATTGCATTGATGTGATCCATATTGTTTCAAACCTAGTATGTCTCTTTCTCAAAAGTCTTACTAGTTCTTTCAAAAGTTAATAACTCCGATGCTTATTTGAAATCCCCTCTTATTTGAGACGTTACTTGCTACTTGCTTATTGTACAAATTCATGAAAACTGTTTGGCCGGGAATCATAGTTGTGGATCCTGAGCGGTGCCTAATACCTTCCCCTTGGGATAATTTCAAGCCCTTACCCGATCTCTGGTAATGCAAACTAGTCTCATGAGTTAATCACTCTAGGTGACCTAACGCACCTTAAAAATCGTTAGGTGGCGACTCTTCTTTTAACCCTCTTCCTTTAAAAGGAGTTGTCAGAATGTCATAAACCCGATCTCCTCTTAAGGAAAAAGGGGGTGCGACATTGACTATTGGGAGTCTGGAGACCAAAGTAGATCTCTTGTTCCTTAGTATGGCCGATTTTGACGTGATTTTAGGTATGGATTGGTTGTCTCCATGTCATGTTGTTCTAGATTGTCACGCTAAGACCGTGATGTTGGTAATGTCGGGGTTGCCGAGGGTTGAGTGTAGCGGCTCTGTAGGCTATGTTCCCAGTATAGTGATTTCATACTTGAAGGCTCATCTGATGGTTGAGAAGGGTTGTGTATATTATTTGGCCTTTTGTGAGGGATGTTAGTGCAGAGACCCCTACTATTGATTCTGTTCTGGTGGTGCGAGATTTTCCGAATGTGTTTCCTGTAGACCTGCCGGGCATGCCGCCTGACAGGGATATTGACTTCGGTATTGATTTGGTGCCAGGCACTCATCCTATTTCTATTCCACCGTATCGTATGGCACTGGTGGAGTTGAAGGAATAGAAGGAACAACTTCAGGAACTTCTTGATAAGGGGTTTATTCGGCCTAGCGTGTCACCTTGGGATGCACTAGTTCTATTTGTAAAGAAGAAGGATGGTACTATGAGAATATGCATTGATTACAAATAGTTAAACAAGGTCACAATCAAGAACAAGTACCCTTTTCCGGGTATTGATGATCTATTTGACCAGCTTTAGGGAGCGAGGGTATTCTCCAAGATTGATTTGAGGTCAGGGTATCACCAGCTGAAGATTTGGGACTCAGATATTCTTAAAACAACTTTCAAGACACGATATGGCCATTTTGAGTTCCTTGTGATGTCTTTTGGGCTGACCAACGCCCCAGTATCATGTATCTTATGAACACTCTGTTTTAACCTTATCTTGACTCGTTCGTTATTGTATTCATTGATGATATTCTAGAATACTCTCATATCTAGGAGGATCATGCCCAGCATCTGAGGATTTCATTATAGCGGTTGAGGGAGGAGAAACTTTATGCAAAGTTCTCCAAGTATGAGTTTTGGCTCAGTTCAGTGGCGTTCTTGGGGAACGTGGTGTCCAGTGAGGGTATTCAGGTAAATTCAAAGAAGATAGAGGAAGTTTAGAGTTAGCTCAGACCGTCCTCAGCCACGGAGATTCAGAGTTTTCTTGGTTTGGATGGTTATTACCGTCATTTTGTGGAGGGCTTCTCATCTATTGCATCACCCTTGACCAAATTGACCCAAAAGGGTACTCCTTTTAGGTTGTCGGATGAGTGCAAGGAGAGCTTTCAGAAGCTCAAGACCGCTTTGACCACGACTCCAGTTCTAGTTCTACCATCACCTTCTGGTTCTTACACACTGTATTGCGATGCTTCACGGATTGGTATTGGGTTTATTATGACGCAAGAGGGTAGAGTGAATAATTATGCTTTGCGCCAGCTGAAGCCGCATTAAAAGAACTATCCTGTCCACGACCTTGAGTTAGCAGTTATCGTTCATGCCTTGAAGATTTGATGACACTATTTGTACGTTGTCCATTGTGATGTTTACACTGATCACCGAATTTTGCAGCATCTATTCAAGTAGAAGGATCTTAACTTGCATCAGCGGAGCTGGTTGGAGCTTCTTAAGGACTGTGATATCACCATTTTGTACCATCACGGGAAGGCCAATATGGTGGCTGATGCCTTGAGTCGGCGGGCGGAGAGTTTGGGTATCTTAGCATATCTTCCAGCAAAAGTTAGGCCATTGGAATTGGATGTTCACGCCTTAGCCACCCAGTTTGTTAGATTGGATTTTTCTAAGCCGATTCAGGTATTGGCTTGTGTGATCCCTCGGTCTTGTCTTTATGATCGTATCAGGGAACGTCAATATGATGACCCCCATCTGCTTGTCCTTAAGCACACGGTCCATCACGGTGATGCTAAGGAGGTCACTATTAGGAATGATGGTGCATTGAGGATGCATGGCAGGCTATGTGTGCCTAATGTAGATGGTTTGCGTGAGTGATTCTCCAGGAGGCTTACAATTCGTGGTATTATATTCATTCAGATGCCATGAAGATGTATCAGGACTTGAGACAGCATTACTGGTGAAGGAGAATGAAGAAGGACATAGTGGAGTATGTAGCTCGGTGTCTAAATTACTAGCAGGTGAAGTATGGGCATCAACGACTAGGTGGAAGTGGGAGCGGATCACTATAGATTTCGTTGTTGGGCTTCCACGGACTTAGCGGAAGTTTGATGCAGTATCCCGATTTTGGACAGGCCGACCAAGTCAGCTCATTTCATTATTGTGATGACTACCTATTCGTCCGAGCAGCTGGTTCGAGTGTATATCCTCGAGATCATTGATAAATAGGGATTTTGACTGCTTATTTGCTCTCTTTTACTTATGTTTTAGCAAAAATGCATAAATGTATTCCCGAGAACTAATGAAATGTGCTTTCTTGCAGGAATATTGGGAAACGAGCCAAAGAAGTGAAAATCAACTCAAAAAGGAGTAAAATTGGACAAGGACCAAATCAAGACAAAAAGGACCAAAGTGCGGACCGCACAATACTGTGTGTGGCTGCAAACTCTGAAGAAACACTGACAGATTTTATTCACAGAGTGCGGACCGCACAATTATTGTGTGGCCGCAAAAGAGTAGATTCAGAGACTTGTGTTTTGGGAGCTTGAAGATGTGCGGACCGCACTATTATTGTGCGACCGCTGGATGCCAAAGTGCGGACGCACTAATAAATATGCGGTCCGCAGAATGAATCCCAGTCCCAGTCCAAGATCAAGAGTGCGACCGTACTAAAAAATGTGTGATGCGCACAATTAGAGGTAATGCGGCCGCATCCCAGTTTTATGAGACCGCAGAAAGACAACTTTACCAGCCAACCTCAAAGTGCGGACCGCACAAAGAATTGTGCCACACAACCTTCGCAGGAGAAATTTTATCAGATATTTTCAGTTGAGTATAATAGATCTTTCTGTCTTTTTAGGTATAGTTTTGTGCACCTGAGTTTAGATGGTTGCTTTCTTCTGTTGTATTGGGTAACTTTGTACTAGTTTGACATTTTAACAATTGATTTTCTTCTCTTAATCTTATATTATGAATTTTATCTTAGATTCTTCTTTAATTTCTTCATTTTCTTTGAGTAGCTAAACCATTAGCTAGGATTGTGACCCAACCCTAGTATGGGTACTTCGTGGGTTATTGATTTAAGGCTTATTTATGATTGGGTATATGATATTTAGCCTAGTTCTTTCTTGAATTCAAGAATTAATGGTTGCGAACATTGATTCATGCCAAATTGACTTAGTCTCTGTTTGAGAAAGTGAGACTAAGTCTTGGAAAACTTGGCTAACAAGAAATTGGGGTGAACTCAAGAAATTGATATCCCCAATTAAAGGGTCGAATGTAGAGATAATAAGACCCAACTTGAGCCTTTATCACTTGTTTCGTGAAATACCCATTTGGTCTTGAGAAAGCCAAATTGGGAAAAATCACTCAAACTACCAAGAAGTATAGAGTGAGTAATCGTGTGTGATTTTTATATTGTAACCGGATCAACCAAACATGCCCTAAAGCTCTAAATCTGTTAGGTAACCAACTAGGCGGAAGTCACAATCCTAGATCTTTTATAACTTGAAAAACAACCAAAACCATTGTCTCTTAGCTTTTCAATTACAATCATTATCATAAAAGTA
This sequence comes from Nicotiana undulata, assembly GCA_005239495.1. NCBI lineage: Eukaryota > Viridiplantae > Streptophyta > Magnoliopsida > Solanales > Solanaceae > Nicotiana > Nicotiana undulata. The sequence goes on from ML252273.1 coordinate 20,430, forward strand.
GAAGTAGAAACAACAAATGAATATGTGGAAGTGCAATCTAGGACACATCATACACTTACACAATGTATATACCTAATCCCATATATAGCTCCATGTGGAATCAACCCCGACTCGCGTTGGAGTTTTATTGCATCGACTGCCTCAAAACCTCAATTAGTGGTGTGAGTTTGGGCGATATCAATTTTTGGCGCCATTGTCGGGGATCTAAATAACGTATTTAACTATATATTTAGTTTCTTATGTAACTTGTCTTTCTTTCAGTCCGAGTTACTAATTTTGTTTATGAATTGATTATAGGTACAAAAATGTCTCTCAACAACGATCCTCTCGGGAATTTGTCATTGGGGGGGAGGGGGGGGGGAAGAAGTAAACGATGATCAAGGTGATGAGGTTCATCCCAAACTTCAAGCAAATAGGCGAGGCCGACCACCTCACGATAATATTCTCGTCCCTCCCCCACCTCCACCAAGAGAGGCTGCACATTGGGTGTTGCTGAATGAAGGTTATGCTAGCGCCATAGTCCCGCAGCATTAGGGCGGGCAACTTCCAAATCACCAGTGTGATGCTTACACTTCTTGAGCAATGGTGATTCTTCACGGGGGCTCCGAGTCAAAATGCTTACAAGCATATCAAAAGGTTTGTGGATACTTGTTGGGGAAGCAAACAAACCAATGTTTTCGAGGATGCGCTGCGATTGAGGCTATTTCCCTTCTCTCTACGGGGAAAGGCATTGTACTGGTAAGAAAGATTGCCCAATCATTCCATCCATACAAGGGATGCGTTGGCGGAAAAATTCATTGCCAAGTTCTTTTCTCCGGGGCATATGGCTACACATCGAGATGAGATTCTAGTGTTCAAGCAAGAACTTAATGAGCCATTGCACGATATGTGGGATAGATATCGTACCATGGTTAAACAATGCTCGAATAATGATATGACTAAGTCCATGACCCAACAAGCCTTCTACAAGGGGATCAACACAACAAATCAATGTGTGGTAAATCAACTCATTGGTGGGAATTTCATGACCACGCCATATGTTGAAGCATGTGAAATTTGGATGAAATGGCGAATACTTCATCAGCATGGCAAAGTAGAGCTAATGTTCCTCAAGGTGACCCAAATGTCATTCACCGACACAAGGAACGACATGATCATGGGCAAGGAGTTTCCGAGTTGACAACCACAATGAATCAATTGGCAAAAGCTCAGCTTCAACAAGTTCAAGGTCCTAATCAAGTGAATGCAATGAAAGGTGTGAATATGATGATGAACAAGAGACGGCAAAAAGGTCAAGAACTGCAAAACTGTCCTGAACAATTTGTGCAAAATGATAGTGTGTATGACCAAGGTGATTCGTATAATGAGCAAGAAGAAGAAGTTCAATATGTCAACAAGTACCAAGGTCAAAGGAATAATTCTCAAGTCCTGAATCAACAATAATGATGTTTTCAAGGAAACCAAGGAAATTGAAACAATCGAAACCACCAAGGCAATTGGAGTGGTGGTAACAACAATAAAAGCAATTGGAACAACAATAATAATCAAATAAATCAAATAAATTGGGATGGAAACAATCAAGGATACTTTGGAGGCAACAACCAAGGGGGTTGGAACAATAATAACCAAGGGAATTGAGGATCGGGATTTCAAAGGCCCCCAATATATAAACAACCAAGAAACCCACCTCCTTATCTGTCCCATGGTTCTAGCTCGTCCTATAATGAGATGGGGCGGATTGAAAATATGTTCAAACAGATGATGGAGAAAAATGCCGACTCTGATGCTCACTAGCCTCTCACAACACTTCAATCCGAAATTTGGAGGTTCAACTAGGGCAAATCTCGCAAGCTTTAAACACTCGTCCTAAAGGGGGCACTACCTAGTGATACGGTGGTGAACCCTAAAGGTGAAAAAAATACGGGACATGCCATGGCCGTAACCACACGGAGTGGAGAATGTGGGGAGGCAACAACCTCAAACCAAAGAAAAGTTGTGGATGATGTGGTTATTCAAGAAGATGATATTCCAAGCAATGTGATTCAATATAATGAAGAAGTGAGAATTGATATTGATGAGAATGTGGAGGAGAACCAAGAAGAATTGAACCCGTCTAGGGAACACGTGATTGACATACCGGAACCAATAGTGCCAAAGGCCAAGGAACCAATGCCAAGGCCTCCTCCTCCATACCCTCAAAGGCTTGCAAAGCAAAATAGTGAGAACCAATTCAAGAAGTTTATTGACATGATGAAGAGCTTATCCATTAATGTGCCATTGGTTGAGGTGTTATAACAAATGCTCGGTTATGCAAAGTTCATGAAGAATTTGGTAACAAGGAAAAGATCAATGAATTTTGAGACTATCAAGATGACACATCAAGTTAGTGCTATTGTGCACTCAATTTCTCCAAAATGGGAAGATCCCGGCGCTTTCACAATCCCTTGCACTATTGGGAGCGCCGACTTTTCCAAAACTCTATGTGATTTAAGGGAAAGTATCAACTTGATTCCTTACTCTATGTTCAAAACTTTAGGAATTGGGCAACCAAGACCCACATTTATGAGGTTGCAAATGGCATATCGGACTATGAAGAGACCATTGGGTATTATAGATTATGTGTTGGTTTGTGTTGATAAGTTCATCCTTCCGGCAGACTTTGTGATTCTTGATTGCGAGGTAGACTATGAGGTGACTATTATCTTGGGTAGCCTTTCCTTTCTACAGGGAATGCTCTTGTTGATGTAGAAGCCAGGGAGCTCATTTTCCGGGTGGGCGATGAAAATGTCATTTTCCATGTGTGCAAATCGATGAGGCAACCGAATAGCAATGAAGTTTGTTCGTTGTGGACTTAGTGACTTAAGTGATTGTTGATAATGCTAGTGTTTTGATGAATGTTGAAGATACCTTGGAAGTTGTATTGCTTAATCATGATGATGATGAGAAGGAAGGTTATATGGAGTCTTAAATGCATTGCAAGGGATCGGGTCGTACACGTATGAACCCTGAAAATTGTCCTTAGATCTTGAGAACCGGAAGACTCCTCCAACAAAGCCCTCAATCGAGGAGCCTCCCACTTTGGAGTTAAAGCCATTGCCTTCACATCTCAGGTATGAGTTTCTTGGCCCATATTCTACTTTACCAGTTATTCTTTCTTTTTGCTTGACTAACGTGCATGTAGACTCTACTTTGGCGGTGCTCCAAAAGAGGAAGAAAGCTATAGGATGGACATTGGCGGATATTCGGGGTATAAGCTCTGCCTTTTGCATGCACAAGATTATTTTAGAGGAGGATGCCAAACCCTCCGTTGAACATCAAAGAAGATTAAATGAAGCAATGCAAGAGGTGGTGAATAAGGAGATCATAAAATGGTTGGATGTCGGGGTTGTTTACCCCATTTCCGATAGCTCGTGGACCTCTCCGGTGCAATGTGTCCCAAAGAAAGGGGGCATGAAAGTGGAAACAAATGATAAGAATGAGTTGATCCCTACAAGAATGGTCACCGGGGGGGAGTGTACATGGACTATAGGAAGCTCAACAAAGTCACTCGAAAAGATCATTTTCCGTTTCCGTTTCTTGATTAAATGCTTGATAGGTTGGCCGGACGTGATTTTTATTATTTCCTTGATGGATATTCCGGTTACAATCAAATTCTTATTGCTCCTGAGGACCAAAAGGAGACTACTTTCACTTGTCCCTATGGTACTTTCGTATTCTTGCGGATGCCATTTGGGTTATGCAATGCACCGGTGACTTTTCAACGGTGTATGATGGCCATCTTCACCGACATGGTGGAGGATTATCTTGAGGTCTTCATGGATGATTTTTTGTGTTGGGGAATTCTTTTGATGAGTTCTTGGATAATTTGTACAAGGTATTGGCAAGATGTGAGGAAACAAACTTGGTCTTGAATTGGGAGAAGTGTCACTTCATGGTCGAGGAAGGCATAGTCCTCGGCCACAAAATTTCAAAGCATGGTATTGAAGTTGATAAAGCCAAAATTGAGGTTATATCCAAACTCCCTCCCCCCACATCCATAAAGGGAGTGAGGAGAGTTTTGGGTTATGTGGGGTTCTATCGCCTTCATCAAGGACTTTTCTAAGGTGATAAACCCCTTGTGTAAACTTTTGGAGAAGGATGCCAAGTTCCATTTCAACGAAGATTGTATGAAAGCATTCGAATTGTTCAATTTCAAGTTGACTACTACTCCTATTATCACCGCACCGAATTGGAGGTTACCTTTTGAGCTCATATGTGATGCAAGTGATTTGGCGGTTGGAGCGGTGTTGGGGCAATGTATCAACAAAATCTTCCATCCGGTCTACTATGCTAGTAAGACCATGAATGATGCTCAAATCAACTACATAGTGACCGAAAAAGAGCTCCTTGCTATTATTTTTTCTATGGAGAAGTTCCACTCGTACTTGATGGGTATAAAGGTGATTATTCACACCGACCATGCGGCGCTTCGATATTTGATGAGCAAGAAATATTCTAAAGCAAGACTAATGCGATAGGTGCTTATTTTTCAAGAGTTTGATCTAGGGATTCAAGACCGCAAGGGTAGTGAAAACCAAGTGGCGTACCACTTGTCTCGTTTGGAGGAGGAGGGGAGGCCACATGATTGCCTTGAGATAAATGATTCATTTCCTGACGAGCAACTTCTAGCCATTTATATGACTGGGATGCCATGGTTCTCCGCCTTAGCCAATTATCTTGTGAGTGGCATTGTACCGAATGAGTTCTATTCAAACCAAAGGAAGAAGCTCAAACGGGATTGCCTTGACTACTATTGGGTTGAGCCTTATCTTTTTCGTATTTGTACCGATGGTGTGATTCGACGATGTGTACCGGAATAAGAAAAAATGGATATTCTTGAGGCTTTCCACTCTTCACAATATGGTGGTCACCATGGCGGAGCTAGAACGACAACAAAAATGTTGAGTTGTGGATTCTATTGGCCTACTCTTTATAAGGATGCTAGCAATATCGTTAAGCGTTGTGATGAATGTCAAAGGGTCGATGGGATTTATAAAAGAAAATGAGATGCCCCATTACCACCATCATGGAGATTGACATTTTTGATGTGTGGGGAATTGATTTCATGGATCCGTTCGTGAGCTCTTGTTGGAACACTTACATATTGGTAGCTGTGGATTATGTATCAAAGTGGGTAGAAGTCGTGGCTTTGCCCAACAATGAAGCTCGAAGTGTGGTGGCATTTTTAAAAAATAACATCTTCACGAGGTTTGGTACTTCAAGGGACATTATTAGTGATGGGGGATCGCACTTTTGCAATAAATCTTTTAATATATTACTCACAAAGTATGGTGCCACTCACAAAGTGTTGACCCCCTATTATCCTCAAGCAAGCGGACAAGTTGAAGTCTCCAACCGGGAGATCAAGAGTATTTTATCAAAAACCGTGAATGCCAACCGGACGGATTGGTCGAAGAAACTTGATGATGCTCTTTGGGCTTATAGGACGGCTTACAAAACACCGGTTGGTATGTCTCTGTATCTGTTCGTGTTTGGGAAACCTTTTCACCTACCGGTGGAACTTGAGCACGGGCTATGTGGGCATTGTAGAAGCTTGATCTTGAATGGGATGTCGCTGCCAACTTATGGGTGGCACAATTGAATGAGCTCGATGAATTCCGGTACAATGCATATTCAAGTTCGTCCTTGGACAAGATGAAGTATCTCCATGACAAGTACATCCGTAACAAGGAGTTCAAAGAAGGTGATCTTGTGCTATTGTTCAATTCTCGGTCGCGGATGTTTCCGGGAAAGTTGAAGTTCAAGTGGAATGGTCCATTTGAGGTTGTGCATGTGACACCCTTTGGTGCATTAGACTTGAAGAACAAAAATGATGACTGTTTAGAGTCAATGGTCACCAGGTGAAACATTATCTTGGCAAGGTTGATGATGGCCATGTTGTGGCGTTGATTCACTTCAAGTGATTGACACCTGCGTCGTGTTGCGATGTTAAATCAGGCGCTTCTTGGGAGGCAACCCCTGTTTATTTTCATTTTTCTTCCTTTTTAGAAAACTTTTGTATTGATGTAACTGGTTTTGAAGTGATTTGCAGGAATGAGTGTGCATTGCACGGACTATAACTGGAAAAAATTGGCCAAGTGTTGAAATTGTGTGGACCGCACAAAAATGATTGCAACCGTAGAGAAGACACTGCGGCCGCACAACGGGAGACCCAAATATATGAACTCTCTAAAGTTCAAAGTTGCAGAGAACATGCCAATATGCAGTTGCACATCAAAAAAATGTGCGGACCGCACAAATGTCTGTGGCCGCACTCACTTTTGTGCGGACCGCAGAAGCTCAGTTCAAGTGCAGGTAAAGAGTGCGAACCGCACTCAAAATTGTGCGGCCGCACTCAGCTTATTTTTTGACTGACTTGGTCAGCCTATAAATATGGCTTTTCAACACTGATATGAGACGGATGAGAACGCTTAATGAGGATGATTTCCTAGTCAACATCATAGCATTGGAGTGCTTTAAAGGAATCAAGATCAAGAAGGCTATATTGGCAATTTAGCTATTTAGGCTAGTCTTATAATTTAGGTCTACTTAGCTTCCTTACTAGTCTAAGGGTATTTTAGTCATCTAGCCTAAATAGCACTCTAGTATAAATAGTCCCTCCTCTCATTTTTAAAGGAGCTTTTGATGATGGATTGATAAACAAACACCACCAAACCTTGAGAGGTTTAGGGTATCTTTTATTTCTCTTTATTTATCATGTTTTTAGATTATCTATGTTATGTTTATCATGTATGAGTTCATGTTCATTCTTTTGGATTATCTTTTGTATTTGAATGACAATTCATTGTTCTAGTTGATATATCTTCTAAGGGCTTTGAATTGCATTCTATGCTTAGCTTAATCCGTGTTAGTTATTCATGTTGTTCCTAGATTAGTGTATATTAGAGGAATTTAAAGAGTCTAACTAGTTCATTGTTACATTATTGTCTTTCTCTATTTTAAACCCTAATCTTCTATCCTTTTTGATTTTGCGTATTTTTGCGTTATCCGTATATTCGATACAATTTTGTATCATCATGGTATCAAAGTGGAGGTTTTGGATTGTTTTATCAATCCTTGGGTATTTGTTTTGTTATCAACAAATCTGGAAAAAAATAGAAAATTAAAAATTTCCAAAAATAGAAGCATTATTGTTCATCTGTATTGTTGAAAGACCCAAAATAGAAACAAACTGTGTTCTCTATCGATTCTGTTTTAATTTCTATTTGATATCAATTGGAAAATTATTGGATTACTTTTGGGTTGAAATTCGAATTCCATCCCCAAATTACCATTTCCCACTTCGAAAATTCTCGGACTAACTCAGGTTTGGAATCTCGTGGGAGACTTGAGTTTGAATTCGATTAGATGTTTGTGAATCTAGTTGGAAACATCATTTTTGAAGCTGAATCATAAGGATTAGTTCGATTGAATCCAATTTTCTAGGGTTTTGGTCAAAATTTCGTTCCAGTTTTGCGAGGAAGAAGACGAACTGGGCGTCATCAACTTCTTGGTTCTTATTATCAATTTCCTACTGGGGTTTGATTATAGGGCTGTTGTGAAGCTTGTATTGAGAATTTACGCTTGATTGGAGCTGAGTTGAGGTGAAACTGGTTGAGGAATTTTGAGTCGCTTGAAGAACATCTTTAAATTTCTTGGATTGAGTTTGAAGTTGCGCAGCCTACGCATCGTCCTTACGCGTTGACACGTAACCAATTCCATAAGAAATCAGGTTCGATTCCTTGAGTATTAAACTGAATTTCATCTTGATTCTTTGTTCCTCTAAGCTTTGAACTAAAAATCATCGAGTATGTTGTAGCATGCTATGAGATTTGGGAATTTTTGATTGGGTTGAACCATCGGCTGACTTCGTGAAATGATTTGTGATTGAGTATGAATCAATAGAGTCGACTCGCGTAGTTTATTGCTTGATTAACTGATTGGTTCGACTAAGTTTGAGTTCGACTTCGAAGAACAACCTGCAATTTCTTGTACTGTCCATTTGCACTTGATTGTTTGAGCTGAAAGTTCTGTTCAATCCTGAGTTTGATTCATTGAGTCGTCAATTATAGTTGATTTGAATCTAGGACAGTAACCTAAATTGAGTTGGTGCTGAAGATCTTGTGAACTAGCTGACTATGTAGAGCTAGTTATGAATTTGGAATGAGTTTCTGAAAGTATCGCTGGTCGAAATCTTCTTGTTCTGTTGTTGGATTAAGTTTCTGAGTTTGTAGACTGAAAAACTCCTTATTGTTCCTACTGTGAGATCAATATTTGGGGTTGCATTTGGTTGACTGAAAACTTAGATTGTTCTTTGGTTGAAGTCTGCATTTGGCATCGGTTGGGGCAGTTTCAAACAGCAGGATTGCAACAACTAACAAATAAAATTTAGGCTTCTTCTGATCAGTTTTCAGCAATACTTTTTGATAGCCAAAATCTGCCCAGACAGAGTTACATTTTTGCATCAGTGTGCCCAGTTTGTTGTCACCTTGTCTATAGAACCCATGTGACAAACCTTCTGGAAAAGAACTTGAGAATTGTTGTGCAATTGAGGGTCAATCCGTGCTTTCTTAGATGAAGTTTCTGCTGCATTTTAGCACCAGATTGAGCTACATGTCTGCTGCAGCAATATTTTAAAAAAAAAGGGTGCAGTGGTATGTGACAATCTGAGAAGAGTTGAAGTATGTTTTACTGCTGAAGTTTGTGCTAAATAGGTTTAACAGCTGCACTTTGCCTTGACAATTCGGTCCTGCACATTGCAGTTTTGTTCAGTATTGTAACAGAAGCTGCCTAGTTGCACCAGTTACATTATCGTGCGGCTTTCTAGTTTTGGCTGCATTGTCTACACTTCGAATTGTTTGGGGAGTTGGCTTCACTGCATCAGGCAGAGGAAGAAATTTGCAGGCTGTACACTGTCCAGAAAGGTTTACCAGTCAGCAAACCTGCCCAGTTTTGAAAAGGCAACCAGGTTTTACAAAAGTAGCCAGTTTTTGCGAATATGACCAAAATTTGAAAAGAAAGGGTGTCTAGTTTTGTAGTTTCTTTTCTTTTCTGTCTTTCAATTTGTAGTAAACTAAATTTTCAACTAGATTAACTTGATATTAGTTCATATTGAGTTTATTTCTAGTTTCTTTGTGTGCTTTATTTTTATCATGCCATTTCTTTCGTGCATTTCTCTTTATTTTCATTGTGAATTGTTTGGCTCAAGTCCGTTAGCTTTAAATTGTACTTTTCTTTGGTGTCACATACATTCCATTCCGAACCGATACTTGATTGCTTACATGGATTGATTTGAGAACGATGGTTGTGAAGAGAACTTTTAGATACCCTTGTGTGGAATAAGGCTAGAGTGGTGAGTTCAATTGAGCGAGGTCGCAGCCTTTGACCTTTAAGTGTAAACACGAGTGTTGAGTGACATATATATTGAGTGATACACTAAGGGAGTGAATCAAGAGGTCCTATTTTTTGACTAATCAACTTTCTTGCTTTAAGTTTTCTTTTGTAGGTACAAGGAGTCATAAGGGAGGTATGGATGGTTATGTGGGTTCTTCTTATGGAACTAATTGTGCTTCTCCAAGTGTTGAAATATTTTATGATGAAAGTGGGAGAAAGATAAATTTGAGGCATTATGAAGCGAATGTAGAAGGCTATGATGGTTGCTTGGTTGCTATAAGTAATCACTATGCGACCAATTTTATTGCTTCTTCATTTGTTTAATTGTTGGGATTGAGTTGTATTCCAAGGGTATCGCCTTATATATTTCGGGGTGAGCGGGTTGATAGAGGTGTGATGATTACTATATTCAAAGGAGACTTTAAAGAAGTGGTTTGGTGTGATGTATATCCTATGAAGTATTGCAATGTAAGATTGGGAAAGCCTTGGTTTCTTGATCATAATCTTCCAATTGATGTAAAGTGGAATAGGTATGTGGTTGATCTAAATGGAAGGAGGCATTCATTCATTCCTAAATACTTTGAGGATAAGTTGGTGGTGAGTCAAGATATTCGATATGGAGTTTGTAATGCAAATCAATTCACAAGTCCTTCTCTTAGTCCAAGTGGAGATTATGATGCTTATATTATGCCAAGCCAAATTGCATCCTTTGATGTGTTTTGCAATGCACTTTACACTTATCCACCACTCCATTACCAACACCACCTACAACCCCCAACCACACTTCAACCACCACAAATACCTCAACTACTACCTTATCAACCTTCACAACAACCTAAAACACCACTAACTCTACCTCCACAACATATGCCTCAAGCACCACCAAGGAGGGACAATCTCCCTCCTCCTCCACCACCCATACCACCTCAAGAGCCTCGAATGATTAACAATCCACTTTTTCAACATGATCATGAGACCATCTTGAATGAGTTGGACAACATCCCACAAGTTTTCAATGGCGAATATAGGGGGAATGAAGTGAACCAAAAGGGAAGAAGCCAAATGAGTTTGAGAACATCCTTGAAAAATGCGAAGCGACATAAGGATGAGAGACAAAAGAAAGAGAGAAGTGAGGGAGAGAAAAGTGACAACTCTAGAGTGGAAAAAGGAGAGAAAGTTTGGAGCGAAGTGAGTGAGTTGTCACAAGAAAAGAGTAAAGAGCTTGAAAAGAAAATGAGAGAAAAGAAAGAAGGAAAACAGAAAGAGAGTGAGGATTTTCCTTATTTTAATGCCATTGACCATTCTTCATTCTCTAGTTGTTTTGTATCATGTGTAGGGACTTTTGGAAAGGAGACATCAAATGAAGTTCCTTCTACTTTGAATAGCTTGGAAGAATATCAAGCTACCTTTTCAAGAGAACTTTTGAAAATAAATGAGCAAGTTCAAGGTAAAGAAAATACTTGCGAAGAGCTTCAAGGTAAAATGGAGTATCCTTATACTCATGATACTTTAGTTGATTATGGTGACACTTTAAGTTTGAAAGATAGCTATGATATTGGTGAGTTTGATATTTCTTTATCTTGTGATGTGAAAGATAATGGTGGCTTGCAACTAGTTAAGAGTTCTTGTATATTGTTGGATGCTTCTAGCTCTTTGTGTAACGACTCTTTAACTAGTGATGTGCGTGATGTTAAGTCTTATGATAGTCCACCTTTATGGGATGGTAAATGTGATGATTCTCTTGACTCTATTTTAACTTTGTTGGAAGAAAGTTTTGAACTTTATGAAGAAACGAGTCAATAAGAATGTGTTGATGAATTCTTTGATACTATTTCCATTCATTCGGAAGAAAGATTCGATTTTTATGAGGAAATGAGAAAATGTGAATGTGGTGATGATTTGATTGAGAGTAAAAAGGAAAGTAAAGTTTTGGATGCTAGAACTAGTATTAGTTGCTTTACTTATCTTATTCCTACTTTTGAAAGAACATTCTCGTTAGATTTTACTAATACTTCTTTGATGAAAGGTAAGAATGTTTCTTTTGGTGTTTTGATTGATCATTGTGAGAAAAAGAAACCTAACTTCATTGATTATTTTGTGAAGGTTCAACACGGAGAAGTTGCTAAGGGTAAGGAAAGCCTTGAACTAACACTTCGGCATATTATTTGTCAAGAGCTTTTTGTTTTGCTCGAAAGCAAGAATAGTTTGTACATTTGGCTTATGCTTATCTTGTGTTTATCTAAGGCCATTAAGGTAAATATTCGTAACTTTGAGTATTTTGATATTATTTTTATGATGATTCTTGATGTTGGCCTTTCTCTTAAGTTGCCATGTGAAATTGTGGTTGGAAAGCATGTGGATACTTGGGGATTGAAGTTTGTTTTGATCCCGGAGTTGTTTCTTATTATGGTAAAGTGTCTTTCTTTGGATTAGAAAGTATGTTTTTTATTGTTTCTTATGACACTTGGTTATACCATAAAAGTGTGCACTTTGTTGAGCATTTTACAAAATTGTGCTTTTGTTGGAAGTATGGGACTTTCTACTCTCTTGATTCTTCTCATGGGTATTATTTTCATTATAGTCAAGTTTGTGTCATTGGTGTTAAAGATGTGTTATTTCTAGATTATGACCCTTGGCTATATCATAACAGTGTTACTTTTGAATGCAAGGTTGAGAACTTTAATCTTTTATCTTGGACATACAATGCTTTGGTTGTGATTGGCTTGGTACTTATGTTTGCCCCTTTCTTGGTTTTGCAAGGTCCAAATTCGAGGAAGAATTTCTTTCAAGGGGGGGAGGATGATACAAGACGGATGAGCACGCTTAATGAGGATGATTTCCTAGTCAACATCATATCATTGGAGTGCTTTAAAGGAATCAAGATCAAGAAGGCTATATTGGAAATGTAGCTATTTAGGCTAGTCTTATAATTTAGGTCTACTTAGCTTCCTTACTAGTCTAAGGGTATTTTAGTCATCTAGCCTAAATAGCACTCTAGTATAAATAGTCCCTCCTCTCATTTTTAAAAGAGCTTTTGATGATGGATTGATAAACAAAGACCACCAAACATTGAGAGGCGTAGGGTATCTTTTATTTCTCTTTATTTACCATGTTTTTAGATTATCTATGTTAGGTTTATCATGTATGAGTTCATGTTCATACTTTTGGATTATCTTTTGTATTTGAATGTTAGTTCATTGTTCTAGTTGATATATCTTCTAGGGGCTTTGAATTGCATTCTATGCTTATATTAATCCGTGTTAGTTATTCTTGTTGTTCCTAGATTAGTGTATATTATAGGAATTCAAGGGGTCTAACTAATTCATTATTAGGCTCTTGTCTTTCTCTATTTTAAACCCTAATCTTCTATCCTTTTGATTCCACGTATTTTTGCATTATCCATATATTCGATACAATTCCGTAGCAAACACTTTTCACACTTTACACTCTCTGAACTCCTAAGCCCTAAGCAAACACTGTGCACTGAAAAAAACTTCACAATCCTCACTCACAATCAGTTCATCAAGTTAGATTCTCACCTGCATCATTCATTACTGGTATGTTCAATCCATGTTAGATTTTTGTCCATTTTTCTTAATTTTTGTTTTTGTTTTCTTTGATTAGTTTAGTTATTTTTAGGCCTAAAAATGTCAAATGTGCTTAATATGTGCTTAAAACTCATGTGGGTAGTTTCATACATGTTCATTAGGGAATGAGTAGACTATTAATCATATTAATTTGTGCATACCATGTCTAATTTATTAAAAATTGCATGAACCCTAAAATTCACTGCCGTAAATGTTCAAATTGTGCGGCCGCACACAAATTCTGCGGTCCGCAGACCACGTGATTAGGGCAGATTTGTGTTTGAAAAATGCGGACCACACTCATTATTATGCAGTCTGCAGAAAAATTGTTCAACCACATAACCGCATAATGGAACTCTAGAGAACCAGTATCTCAGGATTGAATTTGTGCAGCCGCACTCAAAATTGTGCGGTCCACACTTTAGGATGTGCGGCCGCACTCACATTTATGTGATCCACACTCAAATCTGTGCGATCTGCAATGTCTCATCTGTAAATTGTTGTCCTGCAACTGTTATGCAATTATTTGAATTGTTTTCAACTCCAACTAACTTTTATGTATTGTATTGCAAACAATGGTTAGATCACGTGGTAGAGGTGACACATCCAAAGGTTGAGGTGAATCCTCCCGAGGCAGAGGAAAAGGCACTCACCCGCTGGTAGTGCAATCCAAGCCAATTGCTAAAAAGCCGACCACCGGAAGAGGAAGGGCCACATAGCCCTTAGAATCCAGTTCCTATGCCCCATCCAGGGAAGCCTCCCAGGGTCATTAAATGGTGGTCCAGCCTGAGGCCCAGTCCCTACCACCCCAACCCACTGGGCGTTATCAACCGCGCAACAAACCTCCCACTACAGCTAGTTCTTCTAGGGTTTCCGATGCGGGAAGCCAGGGTTACGAGCACTCCTCTACACTTACTCCTCTGGCACTATTAGAAGGATGTACCGGATGATGGTATGGGGAGGGGGGGGGGGGACACTAGAGGGGGGGGGGGGACACTAGAGTGGGCGGCCTAGAGAGGTCAAAGAAGAAGGAAATCTGGGAGGATCGGTTCGTGAGCTTGGCAACCTTTACAAGGTTCCAGGAATTGTGGCCCTAGAGATTGCTCAAACTTGAGCGACAACTCTTAATGAAGGATTTGGATATTCACAATCCAAATGTCCTTAGACAGTTCTGGGAGAGAAAGGGGTGGAAGTGGTTCATCCACACTATCATTGATGCAAATGAGCACTTGGTTAGGGAGTTCTACGCCAATGTGGCTCACATCAAGAAAGGGACCTAAATGACAAAGGTTAGAAATTTGAAAGTCCGATTCGACTCCTGCTCTTTGAACACTTATGTAGGCTTTGAAGAGGTCGAGGCAGTCCAGAGAAGTTGGCTATGGGTGATTCAGCTAGCCTGTGGCTAGCTCAGATGTTAGCTGCTCCGGGACCACCACCACCATGGATTACAGCACGAGTTCCTATCCTCCGTGCCACCCTCAATTTTGAAGCTAAAGGGTGGAAGACCTTTGTGTGTAGTTGTATTGATCCGAGTTTGAATGAGAATAATCTCCCATTTCCTCGGGCAGTTCTGGTGGCTTCTCTTATGGTGGGGTACCCGATCAATGTGGGTGCAGTTATGTAAACCAACATCTGGTGGTCTGAAAAAGTGAATAATCCTACCCTTATACAAACACCCTCACTGAGTATTTAAATGATGCATGGGTGGAGCCGAGGCCATACGATACAATCTACCAGGACAACCTCCACTACCACCACTTGTCAGTCTCATGACCATCGGTGGTGGGTACAGAGTCTTCTGTCGAGCCATGTACAACTCTCATTCCTTCCACAACAGTCGGGCCTTCTACCGAGACAGCCGTCATGCCACCACCTTCATCTTCTAGGCCGTCAGGTTCAGTTCCAGTTCCAGCCTCATCCACTTATCCGCTCACTACGCTGCAAGTCTCCCAGACTTTGGCGAGCCTCAACATTTGGATGCAAACAACCACTTCTAAGTTGTCTTACATATCCAGTACTGTTGCAACACAGTCCTCTACCCCAGCAGCACCACAGGTCCTTCAGTCAGTGGAGGAAATATTGAAGAAGATTCTGGATAACCAGAAGACTATTATGGACACATTGGTGGCTCACGGGGGAGCTATTGAGGAGTTGGCCAAGCAACTAAAGAAAATGAGAAAATCCCAAGCATCAAAGAAATCAATAGAGAGCTTGAGAAAGGAGGTGACGAAGCTAGCAACGACAGGTGATTTGGCATTGGGCTTACTGAATGAGGCAGATCCATCAGTACCAGCAGACCAAGCAGCACCATCAACAGAGGCACCAACTGGCCAATTTGACGAGCCAGATCTTACTGCCCCCACTGCTGAGGAGCTACTTCAAATGCTCACCAACCCTTTTGTTCATCAACCCGGTGATGATAAGATACAGTTGGAGGAGATCGAGGGTGGTGATGCTTCGAGTCACCCGAGACCGCATAGGGAGTTTTCTCTACTATCTACCCTCTCTTGTTTTGATTTTGCTAGGCATTGAGGACAATGCTTGTTCTTATTCAGGGGGTGGTCTATTCTGGTTGATTTTGGATGACTTTGATGACATTTTGATGACATGTTATGACATTTGGCCTGTAATAACTTTAATACTCTTTTCCTTTTATTTTTATTTCATTTTCTCCCTCATTATGTATATATTCATCCCTCTTGTATATATTCAATTCCCCTTGGTACGTATATTCATTTATGTTACTTTCAGTAGTTTATTTCATAGCTTCTTCATTTTGTTTTCTTGATAGTATAGTTTCTTAGTTACTTCACTAGCTTCTTTTTGATTTACTAGCTTCTTTTATTTTAAGTGAACAATAAGCCTTTTGTTTTCTTAATGCCACGGTTCTTTCCAAAGGTGGGTCTTGTGTGAACCGGGTGGCTCTTTCCAACGATGGATGGTGTGACAACCTTCTTAAAGGATCGAGTCAGTTTTTTTTTATGTTTAGGTAGAAAAAAGTATAGTAATGAAAAAAATAAGGTTCAAGCATGCTTCACTTCGTACCAACACACTTAACTACGCGCTTATGGTTAAAAACAAGTTTTTGGAAAGAAATAAATCTAGTTAGTGACCTTGTGACTCTTGTGTTGAGATAGGCAATCATCGGGTGGTTTAGTTGAACCATTAGCAATTTTCAATCCTGAATGTAGTTGTTGTGGACCCTCGACTCTATTCTCTTTAACAATCCGGTTGTGTGAGAGGTGAGCGATTTTTGTTACAAGTCCAAGTACCCGTGCGAATGGTCTAGAACTTGTCCTGAATGTGTTTCTAGGCAAAATTCTAAGTTAGCTTGGCTTGAAAAGTGATTGTAGGCCTTCCTTGACCCGTTTTGAAACCTTGCATGGCCCACCAATGATATCATCCTTAGTAAACCTTTTGAGTCTAAAGCCTTTTTATTCGATAACCACGTTACAATTCTTTACCTGTTTTATAGTGACTCTCTCTTGAAACCCGAGCTTTCTTTAGCACTCATCTGAACAAATGGAAAAAACACAAGGTTGGGGGAGAGACGAGAAGTTTAAATATGGTATCAAGGCACAAAAAAGAGAAAAAAATGAAGAAGAGGAAAGGAAAAGAAAAATAAAGGAAAAACAAAAGGAAAACGCAAAAAGAAAGTGAATAATGTGAAATGGTTGAAAAGATGCAAAAGAAAGCAAAAGTTCAAAGCATGGAGAAAACAAAGAATGAGAGTATGAATATCATGAAAAAGAAAGAGTGATGTCAAGTCTCTCTAATCCCCCTAAGGGAAAAGAAAATGACTCAAAGAGTCGGCAAAGTAAGAGCCAAAAAGAGAAGATGAAGTGCTAAAGAAAAGATGAACAAATTCCATTCTGATATTTCCCTCATAAGTCCAAAAGCCTTGATTACATGTTGAAAAATCCTTACGTGATTTCAAGCCGAGCAAGCTTACATTAGTGGTGATCTACATGAGGGGAAAGCATATGGTACTTAGAGTCGGGCTTGTGACATTCTTTTGAGAGTGATGAGCGAATCATTCTCAAGTCATTGAATTGAATTCTTCATTCGTGAGTGAGATTAGCTTCCGGAGAGTATAAGAGGAGGAGTTTGGGATCCACAGTGATATACATGAAAGTGCGAGTTTTCTTGATGAACAAAGTTAACCCTTGATGCTCAAGCATTACATTAGAGCCACTTGTGCTTTAACATTAAAATCATAGGCTTGTCAATGATTCATTAACGTGGGGGTAATTGTTGGTCCCAATTGATGTGTGTTTGATTCAACTTAGGCCAGTTGAAATAGCCCTTTTTTTCTAGTGGATGTGGGAATTTCCTTAGTTGCTTCAAGACAAGCAAAATCTTAAGTTTGGGGGAGTTGATAAGTAGGGATTTTGAGTGCTTATTTGCTCTCTTTCACTTATGTTTTAGCTAAAAAATGCTTAAAGATATTCCCGAGAACTAATGAAATGTGCTTTCTTGCATGAATATTGGGAAACAAGCCAAAGAAGTGAAAATCAACTCAAAAAGTAGTAAAATTAGACAAGGACCAAAATAAGACAAAAAGGACCAAAGTGCGGACCGCACAATACTGTGTGCGACCGCAAACTTTGAAGAAGCACTGACAGATTTTCTTCATAGAGTGCGGACCGCATAATTATTGTGCGACCGTAGAAGACTAGATTCATAGACTTGTGTTTTGGGAGCTTGAAGATGTGCGGACACTATTATTGTGTGGGCGTTGGATGCCAAAGTGCGGTCGCCCTTATAAATTTGCGGTCGGTAGAATGAAGCACATTCCCAGTCTAAGATCAAGAGTGCGACCACACTCATAAATGTGTGGTGCGCACAATTAAAGGAAATGCGGCCGCATCCCAGTTTTATGCGACCGCAGAAAGCCAACTTGACCAGTCCTCAAAGTGCGGACCGCATACAGAATTATATGGCCGCACAACCTTCGCAGGGCAAATTTTGTCAGATATTTTCAGCTGGGTATAAATACATATTTTTCTCATTTTAGGTAAATTTTTGTGCACCTGAGTTTAGATAGCCGTTTTCGTTTGTTGTATTGGGTAACTTTATACTAGTTTGACATTTTAACATTAGATTTTCTTTTCTTAATCTTATATAATGAATTTTATCTTAGATTCTTCTTTAATTTCTTCATTTTCTATGAGTAGCTAAATCCTTAGCTAGGTATGTGATCCAACCCTAGGATGGGTACTTAATGGGTTATTGATTTAGGGCTTATTTATCACTGGGTATATGTTATTTAGCCTAGTTCTTGCTTGAATTCAAGAATTAATGGTTGCAAACATTGGTTCATGCAAAATTGACTTAGTCTCTACTTGAGAAAGTGAAACTAAGTCTTGGAAAACTTGGCTAACAAGAAATGGGGGTGAACTCAAGAAATTGATAGCCCAATTAAATTCATAAATAATTTAGATAGAATAAACATGAAGCACTAACTTTCGAACCAACAACCTTTCGAACCCACAAATTTCATAAACTTCTGAACCGCTAAAATTTCGAAACCGCGAAATTTCGAACTCATAACTTTATAATTTCTAAACCCGTAAACTTCCAAACACATAAACCTCCGAACTCATAACATTGGAACTTGTAAAATTTCGACCTGTAAACCGAAAGATGACAAAAACTACAACTACAAAATATATAAAAAAAATATTCCGGGGGGGGGGGGGGGGGGGGGGGGGGGGGGGGGAGTGGGGGTCTGTGCGTGCAGAAAAATGAAAAAATAGAAATTTGAAATTACAAAAAATAAAAATAAAAATTTTGTGCGGGGTGGAACCGGGTGGTGCAGAAAAATGAAAAAATAGAAATTCTAAAATTACAAAAAAAAAGTAAAAAATAAAAATAAAATTTTTTTGTGCGTGGGTTGGGGTGGGTGGTGCGATAAAATGAAAAAATAAAAATTTAAAATTACAAAAATAATGTAAAAAAATTATTCCTTTGGGGGGGGGGGGGGGGTAGTAGGTTGGGCGGTGTCTGAAAAAAATTGAAATTTGAAAGAAAAAAAAAGTCTTTTTAGAGAGAGGGGTGAGGTGGGTAGGCGTGGGGTGGGGTTAGGTGGGTGGGTGTGGGGTGAGTTGGTGATGGTGGGAATAGGGTTGGGAAGGTTAAGAAGGAATTTTGGAAAATATTTTCCCTTCTCTTGATAAGGAAAACGTTTTCCTCCAATTGGAGGAAAATGAGTTCATAAGGAAAATATTTTCCAAAACATTTAAGCCAACCAAACATGAGAAAACTGGAAAATATTTGCCGGAAAAATATTTTCCTTCACACCAAACACAACCTTAATGGAGAAAATGGTGATGTTTCACGACTATTTTGCTGAAGTTTAGGTGGTGTGCGGGTGGTGGTCATGGCTAGATTAGAAGAAGATAAAGAAGATGAGATAGAGGAGAAGGGACAAGCAGCGGACCTAACCATGAGCTACATGGCCATGTAGATGAAGTGGGTCTAGCATCGCTCTCTTCCTTAGCTGTTGATGTGCTGCTTTTGATCCAAGCTACTAGTGTTTCCCAAAATTATTTTTGTGCCCCTCTGTGAGTGTCACGACCTAAATTTCCCACCGTCGGGTCTGTGGTGGCGTCTAACGTTGAACCCGCTAGACAAGCCAACGTGAATATTCTCAATTTATTATAATCCTTTATTATTAAATGAAAACGGGTGAAATACGATTTCTTCATAAATAAAAGTGTAAAATGAAAACAGGCTATAAGTACATAATTAAATTCCACTACTTTTACGAATTTTCACAATAACCAAAACCTAGATCTTTGGAGTCACAATGTCACAGACTGTTGATCGGCTCTCACCCATACGACTATTAAAATAGGAAGATGGGGGTCGGTGCAACTTTTACCCGAAAGGCCAGGATCGAATCCTCAGGGAGTTATGATTTGGAGTGAGTTTCTAAGTGATCTAGCAATGGTTCATATTTTTTATTACACTTTTCATCATTAATGGTTTTGTACTATAACTATGATTTATACTAATAATAATTGCAATTGAATTACTAATATCTTTTTGGGTTGTTTTCTAATTGGATAAAGACACTAGGGTTATGACTTCTACCTAGGCGAGTAATTAACAAATTCTAATATCTAAGGCAAAGATGTTATTCAGGGAATTTATGAGATAGCCAAATGCTCCAAAGTTACCCACTCTATATCTCTCGGTAGTTTGAGTGGCTATGCCTAATTGTCTTTCTCAAGGTCATTTGGGTGTCAAATGTGCACAAGCAATATGGGCTCAAGTAAGGTTTTACTCTCTCGAGATTTAGCCCGTTAATTGGGACTATCAATTCTCATGATTACATCCCATTTTCTTGTTGGGTTGATTTCCTAGACTCAAGTCCTCTTTCTCAAGAAGGACCCAAGTCAATTGAACACCAATTGGTGTTTGCAACCACCAATTTTGACAAGAAAACCACAAATCAACCCAAATATCCATCACCCATAAACATGTAAGCCCTAATTTAGAGAACCTATTGATTACCCACACTAGGGTTGAGCCACAACCCTAGATAATGGGTTTAGCTACTCATAATCAATGAAAAAACCACAGAAATAGATGAAGCATAACCCATATGATTAAATTATAAAATAAAATAGGAAGATTCAATATTGAATTCGAGCTAAAATTGCTCAAAAAGATGAAAAGAGACTATTCACGAGCTGCCCACAATATCTGATACTCAGCGTACCCTAAAACAAAATACAAAAGAAGCTATTTATACCTAGCCGAAAATTCCGGACGAAAATGCCTCAGCGGGGTCACCGCGGACCGTGAAGAATGGAACACTGTCTGCAAAGGTCTTCTGGCCTTCGGAAGCTGGGGTGTCTGAACCTCTTGACCGCGGACCGCGTAAAATGGACCGTGGTCCGCGGTGCCTTTATTCTCCCTAACGAGTCTCTCTGAATCTCACCACCACGGATCGCGAAGAATGGACCGCGGCCGCGGTTGACTTTTCCCTTTTGAAAGTACTTCTCTGAACCTCACCACCGCGGACTGCGAAGAATGGACTGCGGCCGCGGTGGACTTTGCCTTAAAACGACTTCTCTGAACCTCAGCACCGCGGACCGCGAAGAATGGACCGCGGCCGCGGTGATCACTTGAGCTTGCCCTTTTTGTTGTTCTTGGTACTTGGGCATGATTCACTCATTTTTAGCAGATCTTTGACAGTTTGTCATCCTTTTTTGCTCAATCCTGCAACAAGCACAACATGTCAGCTTTTTGGGCTATTTTGTGTACAAGTGTATCAAAAACTTAAGCAGTTAGAGTATAAAACAAGGTAAAATCCCTTGTCATATACTCCCCCAAACTTAAGCTTTTGCTTGTCCTCAAGCAATCAAAATAAGCCCCACCCCTTTTTTGAGCAATTTCAAGAAAATTCGGCTGTCCTAAGGTAACCTCCTCTAGCATCACTTGGAACTAACAATTGTCCTCAATGCAAATGAATCATTAACAACATTTGACCCTTTTTAAAACCATGGATTTAAGTGTGACACAAGAGATCAAGAGTTGACTCGACTCATCAACGAAACTCTTACTATCACTTTGGTCATTGTGGAACCCAAACTCATACTCCTCACCTCTCCCTAAGCACAAAACTTTAGAATTGTAACGCTCAGAACTAGGATAATGGGAGTTCACTCATCTCTCTCAAAGGAAAGACTCAAGTCCGGCTCAAAGTACCATAGGCTTGCCCCTTATGTGAGTCACGACTAATGTAAGTTTCATTCAACTTAAGATCATATAGGGCTTTAGTGGGTACATGATGAAGGCTTTTGGTTAAAGGTAGGAAACATTTGGTCAAAGTGAGTTCAATCTTCCCTTAAGCACTTCATTTGTTTCACATTCTTTGACTCTTTGAGTCAATTGGCTCTTTCTGAAGGGTTGGAGAGATATACTGTCGCACGTTTTTGTTCTTTCAAATCAATTTTTCTCCTTTCTAGGCATTCCACACCTTTAATCACATTTTTTTCATTGATTCCCTTTATTTCTTCCACTTTGTTCATTCTTTTTTTTGGCTTTTTGATTTTCTCTTTTCTTTCATTTTCATTGCCTTTCCTTTTCTTTATTTTGTACCTTCTTTTTCACTTTGTTGCAATTCCTCGTCTCTTCCCCAAACTTATGCTTTTGCCTTGTGTTAAGGAAAGATTTGGGTGCCAAGAGAGGGTTAAAATGAGTAAAGACTTGTAACATGGTTTGAAAGAAAAAGGTCTAAGGCTTAAAAGGGTTGACTAGGAAAATTGTCGCTGGTAGGCTATGAAAATGTTCAATTCAATATTTGGATCAATGAGAGCCTATAATCACCTCTTAAGTCAAACTTCACTTATGATTTCGTCTAGACAAACATTCAGGGCAAGTTCTAGACTAATGGCACGGGACTTGGACTTGCAATTCAAAACCTCACCACTCAAGCTATGGGATTGCTAAAGACACAGAGTCGGGGGCCCACAACGACCTTAGTTATGCTTTTAGCAACACAATGGTCCCGAAAAATCATTTGATGATTATCGGTCAACACAAGAGTCTTAAGGTCACAACTTTCACCATCCTAAACACAATGATTTATTTTTTACCATAGGATCAAAGGCAAATGTGTTAGGCCCAAGTGAAGCTTTGCTTGAGGCACCTTTATTCAGTAGCTATTAAAAAGAAACAAAAAGAAAAACAGACTCAAACCCTTAAGAAAGTTGTCACACCATCCATCCTCGGGAAGAGCCAACCGGTTCACACAAATTCCACCTTTGGAAAGAACCGTGGCACTAAGAAAACCAAAGGCTTATTGTACGCGAAAAATTCAAAACAAGAAGCTATGAAAGAAAAATAAGAAGCTATAAAAAGGGAAAATGCGGAAAGTGAAATGCGTGAAATAGAATGAATATGTACATGAGGGGATTTAATCGAATATACATAAGGGGGATGAATATATACATTGGAAAGTAACTTTATATACAGACCCAAAAGTAAAAAATACTAAAAGTACTGAAATAGTAAAGTTATTTACATACCCAAAATCAAAAGAAAGCATAATAAAAATAAAATATTGTTTGAATTAAACAGTCATCCAATAAAATCAATCAAAGTAGGTCCACTCCCCCAACTGAAAGCTAGCATTGTCCTCAATGCTAACTTAGCAAATTAAGCTCAAAACTGTAAGGAGAAAGAGAGTAAAGAGAAACTCCCTATTGGCTCTCTGTCTGTGTGGGATCCTCAACATGGGTCCTGGTGTTTGTGGCATGTAGGGGAACCTGGGACTGGTCCCCAGAGCCTTGTGCCTCCGGCTGGACCTGGGACTGGACCTGCATCTCCTCTGCAATCTGGTTCTGTGTTGGTGGGTCTGCCAACTCTAACTGAATACCCTCTGTAAGGGGAAACACCCTCCTCCTCTTCGCTGGTCTCTCAACCTCTGGCTCCTGCTCAAGCTGGGCATCTGGCTCCTGAAGCAACATGTCTAAAGGCAGGTGATCCTCCTTCAGCTTGTCCACCTCCTTCCTCGGCTCCTTCACCGACTCCTTTGATGCACGAGTCTTCTTGAGCCTCTTGGTATCCTTTGTAAGCTCCTTTAATGCCTTCCCGTGGGAGTCAACAACATCCATAATCTTCTTCTGGTTGTCAAGGATTTTCTGCTGGTTGGCCAGAAGTTCCTTGAGGGAGTCCTCAACTGACTGGGGTACCTGTGGTGGAGGAGGAGTAGCCTAGGCTGCCATAGACATAGAAAGCACAGACAACTTAGAAGTAGTTGCCTGCATCCAGTTGTTGATACTGGCAAGTGACTGGCTCAGTCTGTGGGCAGTCAGAGGATATGCCTGGGATGAAGGAATGCTTGGGTCTGCTGAGGTGGAGGGGCCTGGAGCACTCTCTGGGATGGCGGGCTCGGGGTGAGAAGACTCCACTACAACCACTGCTCTGCAGACTGGCCAGTGGAAGCAATGGATTTACCCTTGAACTTCTTGCTCTTCGGGTTGTCATCACTTTGCAGATCATACCAAGAGAAAGGGGCTTTTGTCTTCAACTTCACATCAAAACTTCTCTTTTCCACCAGTTGATCCTCAAAATACATGGTCAGGAAGTTGGGGAAAGGGTAAGCTCTATCACCTTCATTTACCACCCGGGTGATGACGGTGGACATGACATTCCCGACATTAATCGGGTACCCCGCCATAATAGAAGCAATNTTCACATCAAAACTTCTCTTTTCCACCAGTTGATCCTCAAAATACATGGTCAGGAAGTTGGGGAAAGGGTAAGCTCTATCACCTTCATTTACCACCCGGGTGATGACGGTGGACATGACATTCCCGACATTAATCGGGCACCCCGCCATAATAGAAGCTATCAATACAGCCCGCCGGAGAGGAATAGAATTTTCATGGAAGGTGGGGTCAATCCTGTTGCACACGAACGTCTCCCAGCCTTTAGCCTCAAAATTCAACGTTCTCCTGAGAATGGTATTTCCTGCCTGCAACCAATCCGGGGTTTCAACCGGGATAGCCAAATGCTCCGCAAGCCAATGACGGGCCTCACCCGCATCCAACTTCTCTCGGTATTATGTGTCATCTTCCTCATCAAACTCTAGATAAGCATTCAATGCTGCCCCATCAAAAGGTACCGTGAGATTCCTTACCATGGTTGCCTTGGAGTCTTTCTTCAAAAAAGACAAGTTTGTGTAAAACTCCTTGACAAGGTGTTCATTGGCATCCGGCAGGTAGCAAGAGAAGCAGTCCCAACCTTTTCTCTCCCTGAATTGCCTCTTCACATTTGGGTTGAGTGGCAATAGATCTTTGGTGGTGAACCTATGCTCTGTTATCAATTTCCTCTCCGACCACCACTCCCGAAATCTATGAAAAGCTGCCTCACTGACAAATCTATCTTGCCACACCACCGGGTTTCTTGTTCTCTCCACTCCCCCAACTTGGGTTTCACCCCCTGTTTGGGGTTCATCTACAGCTTCTTCATCTCCAGAATGTTAACCAGACAGGGAAGCTGTGGGTGAAATGGAGGCTATGTGGCCATTCCCTGCCGCTGAGCCTTCATACGACTTAGAATTGGTTGGTGCTGGAGCAGGGGCGGGGGGAGAGTCAGAGGGTTCATTTGTAAATCGAAACCTCTCCGGGTAGTCTTCTATGTACTCTGGTATTGATTCTGAAGAGGCTTCGGAAGGTACATAATCACTCTCCGAATGGGAGGAAGCTTTGTCTAGTGTCCGGATTATTTTCCTGGTGCTTTTCATAGCTTCCCAGACCTTTGGAGCAAGTTTTATCATTCCATTGCCTCGCCCTCGGGATGTCTCTCCCTTGCCACCAGGTTTACGGCCACCACCTCATGATTGGACCATTCTCTGCATGTTCAAATCAATTAAACATTGTTAGTACCCAAGCAATGGATAGATCAGAGATACATAAATGAGTTGCATAATACACATATGAGCTGCAGAAGTGGGACTGCGGACCGCGTAAAAGCGACCGCGGTCCGCAGTGAAGGGGTTAGGGAAGAAAGACCTCTCTGAATGTGGGCACAGCGGACCGCAAAAAAGCGATCGCGGTCCGCACTTGGGCATCGTGAACCGCAAAAAATTGACCGTGGTCCACGGAGAAGTGGGGTTCAGACTACCCACTTCTCTGAAGTTAAGCACCGCGGTCCGCGAAAAATCGACCGCGGTCATCAAAATCAAATGGGACAGATAATTCAAACACCGCGGACTGCGCTCATACAAAAACCTAGGGTTTCAATTTGTCGGTTAATTTCAAGTTCAAATGCACAATTTGTTAAAACCCTACGTGTTTAACCAGTGATATTGACTACAAAAGGTCTAAAATGAGCCTTATGAACAAACCCTAACTTTGTTAATGGCTTAAAGAAGAAAAAGGGTGAAAAAGAGAAGAAAATCAACCAAATAAACAAGAAAACAATCAAATTAAGAAGTTAATGAATCATAATTACACTTACTAGATGCTGGGATGAAGAGTAGATGAATGAAATGCACACTTGGAAGTATGAAGCTTGACACACGTTAAAATTTTCACTTTGGAGAGTTAAAGTGCTCAAAGTGGAAAATGAGGCTCTTAAGGTCTATTTATAGAAGGGACCTAGGACCCACTATACTTACCCACCGCGGGCCGCGTAAAAGCGACCGCGGTCCGCGGTCCTTCAGTTTTATTGAGCATTGGATACATGGCCACCACTGACCGTGAAAACTCAACCGCGGACCGCAGTGGTCCATCGCGGTCCGCAAAAAAGAGTACCGCGGCCGCAAAGCCAATTTCAGAGACCTATTTTCATAAGGGATGGCACCACGGACCGCGAAAAGAGGACCGCGATCGCGGTGCAAACTTCAGAGAGCAGTAAATCCAACACTTAGCTTTTTGCCCTGCATCAAAATAATTCTACAACATCCCAAAACCAGTTAGTGCAAACATGAGTCCTATACTACCAAGAAAATCAAATAAAAACAAAAATAAAAACACATGGGTTGCCTCCCAAGAAGCTCCTGATTTAACGTCGCGGCACGACACATGTTACCCAGTTCATTTGAGATGGAGAAGTGACACTACATGGCTGTCATCAATTTTGCCCAGGTAGTGCTTGACCCTGTGCCCATTATCTCTGAAATTTTTCCCAATTTTGTTCTTTAGATCAAGAGCACCAAACGGAGTCACAAACACAACTTCGAAAGGTCCGCTACACTTTGACTTAAGCTTTCCCAAAAACAGATGTAACCGAGAATTGAACAAGAGAACCAAGTCACCTACTTTGAACACCTTTCCACGAGCATACTTATCATGAAGGTACTTCATTTTGTCCTTGTACAAGGACGAACTAGAGTAGGCATGGAATCTGAATTCGTCAAGTTCATTAAGCTGCTCCACACGAAGATTGGCTGCCACATCCCATTCAAGATTCAACTTCCTCAAGGCCCACATGGACTTGTGCTCTAACTCAACCGGTAGATGGCAAGCTTTCCCAAACACCAATCGGTACGAAGACATACCGATCAGGGTCTTGTAGGCAGTCTTATAAGCCCATAAAGCATCATCCAACTTCTTTGACCAATCGGTCCTATTTGCATTGACCGTTTTTGATAATATGCTCTTTACTTCCCCCCCACAAACATCAAAACATAGTCATTCAGATCACCTATGGGGACAATTCCCTCTTACAAGGTTAGAAAGGAGACTCACCGCGTGACTAACCTACTCTCTGGGTCAAGAATACACCCGAAACTCCGAACTCGTCTCCCAAGGACTCTAAACTAGTCAAATGATACACAAGTTCATAAATTTATACTCAAAAGTATGAAATTCTCCTATTTACTTAGTTATTTCATCTTACTTGAAGAAATCCCAAAATTCACCCCCGGGCTTCCATGCTCGGATTTCAGAAATATTCGAAGAAAACTCTTACCCATAACCTAAGGATCGTTAATATATGATTTTGGTATGATTTCGTGGCTAATTAAAGGGTAATTCCCTAAATCTTCATAACCCCTACATTATTACTCTAACCATTGATTTTCCACTAATTAGAAGGTTAATTTAATCAGGAATTCATGCATTAAACTAACATTAGGGTAGAATTCACTTACCTTTCAGTAGCTAGGTCATGCGGCTCTTTTCCAAGCTCTCAAGGTCGTCTATGGTTGAAAGAAATGGAGCAAAATGGTCAAATCCCGTGTTTTAAAGAACTCACTTCCTACAGTGGTTTCGCACCTGCGACTCAAGGACCGCACCTACGAAATTAGACAAGGGGACCAGGGCTCGCACCTACGGAGAGGAGACCGCACCTGCGGATCTTGATTCGCACTTGCGAGAAAAGGGCATTCCACCTGAAGTCGCACCTGCGAGGCTTGGACAGTAGGAGCGGTCCCGCACCTGTAGTCACACAAGATCAGGTGCACCAGCAACTGCTTCAGTTGGGTTTTGGCCTCGTTTGGTGCCCAAGAGGCACCTGGGCCCACCCGAGCCCCCGTCTAAATATACCAACAAGTCCCAAATCATAATACGGACTCGCTCGAGCCTTTGAAACACCCAAGACAATGCTAGAACTCAAAATCACACCTCAAAACCCCTAGAATCAAACTTAAGAACTTTAAGTTCTTTAATTCGCTAACAATGCACCGAATCGACCTATACTCCTCGGAATGATAGCAAATTTTGCAAGCAATTCATAAATGACATAACGGAACTATTCCCGATCTCGAAATTTCATTCGGACCTCGATAACACAAAAACATGTTCCAAACAAAAATTCTTAAACTTAAGGAATCATATTTCACTATTTGGCGCTGAAACGCTCCCAGGTCATCCAAAACCCATTCCGGACACACGCCCAAGTTCGAAATCATCATACGAAGCTACTAGAATCGTCGAAACTCGATTCTAAGGTCGTTTACTCAAAATGTTGCTCGAAGTCACACTTGGCCAAAAAGGCCAACCTTAAGGAACCAAGTGCTCCTATACCATTCTAAACTCTTCCAAATCCCGAACCACCCGTCCCCACAAGTCATAAATTATTAAAATCAATTATGGGAAGTCTCATTTAAGGGTACGGGGTCCAATAACACAAACTTACCGGTCGGGTCGTTACAAGTTGGATGGTTTGAGCCGGGAGAGGCTCGGTTGTTGGGTAAAAACTTAGTTCAGGAGGCCTTAGATAAGGTCAAGATCATTCAGGAGAGCTTCGTGCAGCTCAATCTAGGAAAAAGAGTTATGTCGATCGTGAGGTTCGTGAGGTGGCATTCATGGTTGGAGAAAGAGTATTTCTTCGTGTGTCGCCCATGAAGGGTGTTATGAGATTGGGGAAGAAGGGTAAGTTGAGCCCTAGGTATATCGGGACATTTGAGATTCTTGATAGAGTGGGGGAGGTAGCTTATAGACTTGCGCTGCCTCCACGGTTATCCTCAAATCATCCGGTATTCCATGTATCTATGCTACGAAAATATCATGGTGACCCGTCCCACGTGTTAGACCGGCATGTTTGTCAGTTCAGGTCTAAGAGTTGTCCTTCAGTTCAAGTGTAGTAGAGAGACCAGCCCGTTGAGGCAGCTACATGGGAGTCCGAGTCGGACATGCAGAGTAGATATCCACACTTGTTCGCAAATTCAGGTAACTTTCTATGTCCGTTTGAGGACGAATGTTTGTTTTAGAGGTGGAGATTGTGATGACCCAAGGGGTCATTTTATGAATTTAGACTCCGTTCTAGGCTTATTAGCCATAAAAATATTAATTTTAACTACCTCGATTTACGTGCTCAATTTGGGCGTGAAATCGAAAAGCTTTTATGTGAAAATATAAGAAATAATAATTTTTAGAATTAAAAATTTTGTTTTAGTTGACTTGAGTCAACATTTTGAGTAAACGGACTCGGATTTGTGTTCCGATGATCCCAGGAGGTCCGCAGTAAAATATAGGACTCGAGCGTATGGCCGGAAAAAAATTCCAAGGTCCAAAGCCTTAGAAATCAATTTTTGAAAAAAATTGTTTTGCTGAAATAATTATGAAATAATGTAAAGAATTAATGTGTGAAACCATTGGTATCAGGACCGTATTTTTGTCAAGACCCAAATCTGAACTCGGGTCGTGATGGCGCCCAACGCCGGGGTCAGGCATGCCAACACTTGTGTTACTAGCAAGATTTACCTTATTTGATAATTTGTTCCAAAACTTGCCAAATTTTAAGGTTAAATTTGTAGGGTGAAAACGTATAAATTAACCAACTTAAATCAACATAACCAAAAGGACCGTAAATAACATATACAATGCCAAAATACAGTGTATACTACGTGTGCCAGGACCTAGTGTCACAAGTCTACGGGCAGACTAGTAGAATATACAAAATAAGATAGAATAACTATGCTACTGTCTGAAGGAAATAGAAAGAAATAACAAAAGACAACTCCAAAGTGCTGCTGAGATACGCCAAGGGGAGCAGCTCACCGTGGAGTCGGGTACAGAGTATGCTTTCAAGATCGCGCCCCTGTCTGATAACCAGATGCACCTGACTCAGAACCTGTACGATTAAGTACAGAAGCGTAGCATGAGTACATATAAGCAAATATGTACCCAATGAGTATCCCGTCTAATCTCAAAGAAGTAGTGACGAGAAGTAGACGTGATACTTACTAGGGTCATGATTAAATAACAGGACTAAATAAGACTAGGCAGGGATAACAGTCCTAGAAATCACAAGACATGAAAATATCAAATATAAATTTACAATTTACCTCTGCATGTCAAATCACACTAGCATATAATATACTAACTTTTCCTTTTCACATGAAGCCGTTTAAATAATAACAACAAGACTCTCAGTCAATTATACAGTTTAAATAATAACAACAAGACTCTCAGTCAAATATACACCACATAGTATGCCGGAGCGTACGGCCGAAGCGCCGCGAAAATAAATGTGCACTGCCGAGGGTCGAACGACTCGAACCATAGATGCATCTATTACCCCACTCGCGAATAGAACATGCGACGCGGTTGACATAATACTAAGGCTACCCCGCTCGCGAATCATACATGCGACGCGGGTGCTCGTATACATACACATAATTATCAGGAATTCAGGAATTTAATAGAGATTATACTTGCAAACAAGAACTTAAGCATCTGAAATTTGATGGTAACTTCCTAATATTCTCATGCTAATTCAAGGATAATAAGCAACTCGAAATACATTTAGGGATACATGTAAGGCACATAAAAGCATGCCCGTGAGTCCTAAACTACCCAACATGGCATAATAGTAGCTACGCACGGACTCTTGTCACTTCGTGCGTGCGTAGCCCCCACAATTAATGACATTTCAATCATTTATAAAGACATATGGGGAAAATTCCCTCTTACAAGGTTAAAAGGGAGACTCACCTCGTGCCAAGCCTACTTTTCGGGTCAAGAATGCGTCTGAAACTCCGAACTCCCCTCCCAAGGATTTGAAACTAGTCAAATATGGTATACATAAATTAATCTATGCTCAAAGGTATGAAATTTATCTAATTAATCCATTATTCAACCTACTTGAAGAAATCCCATAATTCACCCCTGGACCCGCATGCTCGGATTTCGGAAATTTTCGAAGGAAACACTTTCCCATGAACTAAGGATCATTAATATCTAGTTTTTGTATGATTTCGTGGCAAATTCATTGGAAATTCTCCAAATTTTCATAAAACCTAGGTTACTACTCTAACCCTTGATTTTTCACTAATTAGGTAGTTAATCTAGCTAGGAATTCATGCATTAAGCTAACACTAGGGTAGAATTCACTTACCTTTCAGTAGCTAGGTCGTGGGGCTCTTTTCCAAGCTCTCGAGGTCTCTAATGGAGGAAATAAATGGAGAAAAATGAACATTTCCCGTGTTTAAAAGAACACATTGCCTACAGTGGTTCCTCACCTGCGGCTCAAGGACTGCACATGCGGTCTCGCACCTGCGACCAATTGCTCGCACCTGCGGAAATGGGACAAGGGGCCTGGGCTCGCACCTGTAGTCAGGAGTCCGCACCAGCGGCTTCGCACCTGCGAAGCTGGGACCGCAGGAGTGATCCCGCACCTGCGACTGGGCAACCGCACTTGCGGTCACACCAAATTAGGTGCACCAACAACTGTTTCAGCTGGTTTTTGGCCTTGTTTGGTGCCCGAGGGAACCTGGGCCCACTCGAGCCCCCGTCCAAATATACCAACAAGTCCCAAATCATAATAAGGACTCTCTTGAGCCTTTGGAACACTCAAAACAATGCTAAAACTCTAAATCGCACCTCAAAACCCCTAAAGATCAAACTTAAGAACTTTAAGTTCTTGAATTCGATATCAATGCGCCGAACCAACCTATACTACTCGGAATGACGCCAAATTTTGCGAGCAAGTCATAATTAACATAACGGAACTATTACCTATCTCGGAATTCCGTTCGGACCTCGATAACACAATAACACATTCCAAACCAAATTTCAAACTTACGAAAACTCTTATTTCGATATTGGGCGCCGAAACGCTCCTGGGTCATCCAAAACCTATTCCGAACATACGCCCAAGTCCGAAATCATCATACGAAGCTACCGGAACCGTCGAAACTCGATTCTGAGGTCATTTACTCAAAATGTTGACCGAAGTCAAACTTGGCCAGAAAGGCCAACCTTAAGCAACTAAGTGTTCCTATACCACTCTAAACACTTCTGAATCCCGAACCACGCATCCCCGCAAGTCATAAATCACAATAAGCTACTATGGGAAGTTTCATTTAGGGGAACGGGGTACGATAACGCAAAACGACTGATCGGGTCGTTACATCTCCACCTCTTAAACAAACGTTCGTCCTCTAACGGGTCTAGAATCATACTTGATGTGCTGAATAAGTGTGGATATCTTCTCCGCATGTCCTCCTCGGACTCTCAAGTCGCCTCCTCGACTGGTTGGCCCCTCCACTAGACCTTTACGGCAGAAACTCTCTTGGATCTCAACTGGCAATCCTGACTATCAATAATAGCAACCGGCTCCTCCTCGTAGCCCAACTTCTCATCCAACTAAATGTTGCTGAAATCAACCACGTGAGAGAAGTCGGCGTGGTACCTCCAGAGCATGGATACATGAAAGACCAGATGGACTCCTGATAAACTGGGAGGTAAAGAAAGCTCATAAGAAACCTCCCCAACTCGCCTCAACACCTCGGAAGGACCTATAAACCTCGGGCTAAGCTTTCCCTTCTTCCCGAACCTCATAATACCCTTCATCAGCGATACTTTCAACAGGACCTTGTCTCCCTCCATAAATGATACGTCACGCGCCTTCTGATCCACGTAACTCTTCTGTCTGGGCTGTGCTGTGGGGAGCCTCTCCTGAATTAACTTCACTTTCTCCAAAGCATCTCTCACCAGGTCGGTGCCATATAACTTAGCCTCGCCAGGCTCAAACCACCCGATAGGATAACGACATCGCCGACCATACAAAGCCTCAAATGGAGCCATCTCGAGGCTGGACTGAACTATTATTGTAAGAAAACTCGGC
Organism: Nicotiana undulata; assembly: GCA_005239495.1. Lineage (NCBI taxonomy): Eukaryota > Viridiplantae > Streptophyta > Magnoliopsida > Solanales > Solanaceae > Nicotiana > Nicotiana undulata. The sequence goes on from ML252273.1 coordinate 53,486, forward strand.
CAAGGGCAAAAACTGATCCCACTGACCCCCGAAGTCAATCACACATGCCCTGAGCATGTCCTCCAATATCTGAACTGTACGCTCCAACTGACCATCAGTCTGTGGGTGAAATGCTGTGTTGAGATCTATCTGGGTACCCAACTCACTATGTAATGCTCTCCAGAAGTGTGAGGTGAACTGAGGACCTCTATTTGATATAATGGACACCGGCACACCGTGCAACCGGACTATCTCCCGAAAGTTGATCTCGGATAACCTCTCAGAAATGTATGTAGTAGCCACTGGAATGAAGTGAGCCGATTTGGTCAATCTGTCCACGATGACCCAAATCACGTCAACCTTCTGCAAGGTCCGAGGTAACATAACCATGAAGTCCAAAGTGATGCGTTCCCACTTCCACACAGGAATGGGCATCTGCAAAAGTAGGCCTCCTGGCCTCTGGTGCTCATACTTAACCTGCTGGCAATTAAGACACCTAGAAGGAGATTGAACCCAGGCCGGTCTACAAGAGTGAAATGAAGCCAGAACACAAGCTATTCTTTGAGTTCGTCATCAAGTTCCTACTGCCCAGACAAGAAAGAAGGCACATTGTCAACTATATGGATCTGACCTTGATGGAATGCTTGTACAGGGGAAAGAAAATCAATTGGCCTGCTTTCATCATCCAACTCTTGGACAGAGTTGTGAATGGAACCAAAGCACACGCAATTCCATATGGCTTCCTTCTAACAACAGTGCTTGCTTATTTTGGGGTTCCAGTGAAGAAGGCTGAGATGGCTACTGCCAAAGACTATTTTGGGAAGGAAACTTTGCTGTCATGTGATTACATTGTCAATGTTCATGTGGATGAACCTGGTTCATCTAGGAAGCAACCAGTCAACAGCAAAGTTAGAACTATGGTGCAGGAAAGCAAGATCAAGGATATGGAGATCCTTCGTTTGAAGTCTCGTGTGATTGAGGTTGAAGCTGAACAGGATGCTCTCAGGGCTGAATTAGCAAAGGAGAAAGAAAAGAACGAGGGTGTTCTTAAGAAGATGCTTTCTCTCCTACAATCCAAGACCACAACCTCCTTTGCACCTTCCCATCCTTAGGCTATCCAGAGCTTTCCCATAACCATTCAAGTGCCCAGTTCGGGACATGTTTCTATCTTTTTAGACTTGTTTCTATCTTTTTTTTCCTGTTTTTTGCTCATGGTTGGTTTGTTTTTGTTTTGCTGTATGGTGGTTGATAATCATTACTAATCAATGAAATTTGCTTCTAGTTATTGACTTGTCTCAATTTCTTATTTAGCGTACATTTATTGTCTTCTTGTGTTGATTAATCATTCTTTGCACTTGCAGTTGCCTCAATGGCCATGAGTAATAATTAATAAATCTGGTAAGTGTATCATTTTGCAATCTTTTTGATGATGCCAAAAGGGGAAAGATATGTGCTGAAAAATTTTAAGTGATATTTATAACTTAATGAACCTGATTTCTCAATGATTAATGCTTAAAACATACAAAGTGTTTGAAGTGTGTACAAGATTAAGCACAGAGTTTGTCATCATCAAAAAGGGGGAATTTGTTGACCCATGTCACTGCGTAGTTTTGAAGATTGACAAAGGCTGACCAGTTGAACCAGGTCCATCAGAGCACACATTCTTGAACTGAATAGCTGGCACATGAACCGTATATGCATAGGAGATATTTGTGATTGTGAAGTATCAATGAACCAAGAGATTGTCTCCTAATGCGAAAAGGTTGCAAACTGATGAGAGAATAGAAGTTGAATTCAGCAAGGAAAGTAACAAAGGAAGGAAGTTGAGTTTAATTCGAATTCTTTCTCCCAGGAAGAGTTGTACTAGAATTGATCGACAAATTCAACTGATGACTCTATAAATACACGAAGTATTTCTGCTGGAGAAAGAGACGCACAAGTACTGAAGTGAATCAAGATCTGAAAGCAAAACTCCCAGAGTTGTTTTGCAAGCAGATTTATTGTGCGATACAAAGGTTACAGATCAGCTAGAAGAACCAGTTTCATCGTTGATGTATTGAGTCTAGTTGATTGTAGTAGGTGTGGCAAGAGCGTGATTTCAGGTTGATTTGAGCGTTTCGAGGTAAGTGGCTTGCCTAACCTTATGTGGGGGAACTTCCTCTTAGGATGTTTTGTATTGATTGATGTGTGAGCACCGTGTACGTAAGGTGACGAGTACGTATACTGGCTATTGTTGTAAAAATCATGTTTTTCTTCTAAGTCATAAATGTTGTCCTTTGTTTGAACTATACTACTATGTTAAACTGCTTAGTTTAGATTAGAAAAGCATGCCTACGTGATTTAACTGTCTATCTGAATTTCTGTGCAGCATGTTTAGGTAGATTCCTACTTTCCTTGGTTGCGTTTAGTCTAAATTGTATATTGCAGTGTTGTAACTGTCATATCATTTTGAGATGCATATTTACTTTGGGACTATGGACGTATTTCGGGAAATCCCCCAGCACTGCATATTTATTTTGGGACTACAGACGTATTTCGGGAGAACCCCCTGTACTACATATTTACTTTGGGACAACGGACGTATTACGGGATATCCCCCAGCACTGCATATTTATTTTGGGACTACAGACGCATTCCGGGAGATCCCCATGTACTGCATAATTATTCGAAACTATGAGATGGTATCCAGGGAGATTTTCTATTGTGTTTCCTTGTTCTGAGCCGAGGGATCCCTTGACTGTTAAATTTTGTGAATTTCTTAACTATTTAACCATAAATTTTACTTATATTATTTACTTCTTAATTCTTTATATTTACTCCGGTAGGCCCTGACCTGACCTCGTCACTACTCTATCGAGGTTAGGTGCAATGACCCGGTCGATTGTTCCATGAGATTAGCCATGTTTCCCCTGTTTTAGCTTCTCATATGTTATTTAACCTAATTATGATGTGTGGGGTCGATTGGTTTGGGTTCGGAGTGATCGTGGTAAAAATTGAGACACTTAGTCTCTTGAATGACTTAATAGTTGAAAAAGTCAATTGGGGGTTTGGTAAACGAACTCGGAATACAGATTTTATGGCTCAGATAGCTTCGTTAGGTGATTTGCGACTCATGAGTGTGTTTGGAATGTGGTTTTGATGTCCGGAGTAGAATAAGGCTTGAAATGGCGAAATTGAGTTTTTGGCGATTTTCAGTCGGCAGTGGAAAATAGGCGATCGGGGTCGGAATGGAATTCTAGAAGTTGGAGCAGGGTTGTAGTGTCATTTTGGATATATGTGCAAATTTTCAGGTCAATCGGACATGTTTTAGGTGGTATCGGCATCATCGACAAAATTTAGAAATCTAAAATTTCATAGGCTTGAATTCGATGTGATTTTGGTGTTTTGGCGTTGTTTTGGGATTTTTGAAGGTTGGACTAAGTTTCAATAAGGTTATGAGATGTGTTGGCATGTTTGGTTGAGGTCCCGAGGGCCTCGGGTGTGTTTCGGGTGGTTAACAGATCGATTTTTGGATTTTTGAGATGGCTATTTTCCTGGTGTTTTGCTGCAGAAAATTTACCCTACGCGTTCGTGGAGGGTGGCACGCATTCGCGTAGAGTGACTTGGGAGTTTGGGGAAATTGTGCTATGCGTTCGCATTTGGAGTGATACGAACGCAGAGGGTAGGCAATGTGTTCTACGCGTTCGCACAGTGTGCGTCGCGTTCGCGTAGTGGAGCAGTAGCTGGGGACCCAAGCCCCTTTTGGTTTATGCGTTCGCATGAGTGGGACGCGATCGCGAGGGGTCCGGTGATAAAGCTTCACGTTCACGAAGCTAGTGATGTGTTCACGATGATTTAATTAGAGGTATGCTTGTTTAGCCTATACGAACGCAAGAGTGGGGCCGCGTTCGCATAGAGTGTCCTGAGCAGAATATTTAAACAGTGGCCTTCGCGATTTTCAGCTCATATTTCACCATTGTTGAGCGATTTTGGAGCTTTTTGTAGAGGGATTGAAGATGGAATCGAAGGGAAACACTTGGAGGTAATATTTGTCACTTCAATACTCGATTCTATATTTTTATTTCTATGTAATTAAGCCTGAAATTTGTGGGGATTTAAACCCAAAATTGGGGAAGTTAGGGCATGGGAAAATTGGAGACTTTGATTGAGGAATTTAAGGGGAAATTGTGGTCCGATTTTGACTTTCTTGGTATGTATAGACTCATGGGAGAATAAGGATTCCAGTTTTGTGATTTTTATCGAATTCCGTGACGTGGGCCGGGGGGGTTGGCCAATTTCGGGATTTGTGCCTAATTTTGATAATTTTTTAATGGGTTTCGTCTCCCTACTATATATTGATGTTATTAATCTGGTTTTGGTTAGATTCGCAGCATTCGGGAGCCGATTCGAGGGGAAAGAGAATCGCGGAGTAGTTTTCGGGGTTTGAGGTAAGTAACGTCTGTAAATCTCGTCCTGAGGGTATGAAACCCCAGATTTCACACTGTATCACTATTTTGGAGTCGCACACATACTAGATGATGAGTGTGTGGCGTACACCGATGGGGATTGCGACTTGGTCCATCCCATAGAAATTATTATGTTGCTTATTTGATTATAAACCGTATGATATTTCAGGTTTAACGATTATTACTATGTTTTGGGGAAAATGCCGTATTTTGGACTCGTGCCATGTGTTTAGACCCCTTGGGGGATTTTTACTGCTATTCCTCACTGTGATGACTTATGATTTACAATCAGTCATATTATGCTTAATTGATTTCGAACTCCGTCTCATTTACACTACTTTGATGCATAAAAAGATATTTTTTGGTCGAGTACCTCGTTTTACTGATAGCCCGAGTGGCTTTTGAGAGGTTTCTGTCTGAGTGAGGCCGAGAGCCTATATTGTGAGGAGTATATATAGATCAGGTTGCACGCCGCAATAATATATATGTATGTATGTATGTATGGGTCGGGATGCACGCCGCAACGAGATATGTTGGATCGGGCTGCACGCCGCAGCGAGACGTATGAATCGGGCTGCACACCTCAGCGATATTGGGTCGGGCTGCACGCCGCGATGATATATCGCTTGGGCTATAGGAGCCCCTCCGGAGTCTGTACACCCCCAGTGAGCTCAGGTACCTACTGAGTGAGAGTGTCGAGTGATGAGAGATTAGGAGGCATGAGCGACTGTGAGGTTGCCTGAGGGGCTAATTATGAGTGATTGTGAGGCATGCTGAGGGACTAATTATGAGTGATGTTATGCCCGTAGGGCGGTTTATTATTCATGTTTTTGCCCGAGTTGCTACGTATGATTCATTTCATTTTGCACTAAACTTCTTAGGCATTTTTCTGAAATTGTTGGAAATTATATTTTTCAAAGAATTTTTACTGAAATTGGCTTTTTAAGCGTGATGATTTAACATATACACTGTTGGAAAGAAAGACTATGCTTATTGCGATTTATGATTTTACTTTATGTGTATCTTACTGCTCAGACCTGATTTATTTTCATTGCTACTAAGTTAGCGTACTCACATTACCCCCTGCACCTTGTGTGCAGATCCGGGTTCTAGGGCAGAGTGAGCCGTCTATCTGTTCTAGAGACTTCTTGGAAATTTTTCAAGGTAGCTGCACGCGTCTGCAACCCTGCCCTCTCCTGCTTACTATTATAGAGTATATTTCTTATACTTGCATATTTTCTGTAGATGCTCATGACCAGTGACTCCAGGGTCTTGGGGTTGTATTTTAAACATATGTTTTAGCTTTGTCTGTTTTAAAGGTAATTTAAATGAAACATTTATGGGTTATCAGTTTAGAAATGATATAAATGAAAGATTCTTTACGTTTTGAGTGTTTATTTGGCTGGCCTAGTTCCACGATAGGCGCCATCACGACCAGTTTAGATTTGGGGTCGTGACAAGTTGGTATCTGAGCCTAGGTTACATAGGACTCGCCGGTCATGAGTTGGTTTAGTAGAGTCTTGTGGATCAGTATAGAGACGTCTGTACTTATCTTCGAGAGGCTACATAACACTTAGGAAAAATCTCACATTCTTGAATTCTTATCGTGCGCATCCATTTATTCAGCTGAAAGTGTTTCTCTTTGAATCCCTTTCATGTATTCGAATGCGCACGTGAGCGCTCGGTATCAACTGTGCATCGACGACTGTTGATTTCCATGGGTGAGGTGTGATTTTTAGCATATTGATAATGGGCCTGTCTGGAGGACTTGAGGCCAGATTTTGTCTGTGGCTTGAGTGCTGAGATTTTGTTTGTGTGGGCACGTGCATTTGGGGACTTATATGTCCATTTGTGTCCTTATGGATGGGATTTTGTGACTAGATGACTACGTGGTGAGTGTGATTTGATGGTTAGAGGTGTTCAGGTTGTTTGATTGTGACAAAATAAATTGGCGGGATATGTAGCAAGAACCATTGAGTATTTGACTTCTGTCTTGAGTTAGAATATGACCTCGAGTTGTGAGTGTATTGAAGGACCTATCGTGTAGTTTAGTTGTAGAGTGAACTGGATTTTTCTTGTTGTGTTCTGAGTTCCTGGTGATGTCTTTTGGGTTGACCAATGCCCCAGCAACGTTCATGTATTTGATTAACGGTGTATTTCAGCCGTGTTAGCACTCCTTTGTTATTGTATTCATTGATGGCATCCTGGTGTACTCACGTAGCTAGGGTTAGCATACCCAACATTTGAGGATGGTATTATAAGGATTTGGGGAGGAGAAGCTCTATGTAAAGTTCTCGAAGTTTGAATTTTGGCTCAACTCAGTAGCATTCTTGGGACACGTGGTGTCCAGTGAGGGTATCCATGTGGTCAGATGAGTGTGGGTAGAGCTTCCAGAAGTTCGAGATTTCTTTCACCACAACTCCAATATTAGTTCTGCCATCATCTTGAGGTTCTTATACCACGTATCTTGATGCCTCGAGGATAGGCATTGGTTGTGTTTTAATGCAGAAGGGTGTAGTGATTGCGTGATAGTTATGACTTTTTGAAGGGTATAGAGATGATATCAGTTTGAGGCTAAAGAGGCGGGATTATCTCCCGCGGGGTGTTATGAGGTTGTGTGACCCTTAGGTGGTTTTGTAGTAAGTCCTCTTTTATTTGTAGTTGATATATGTTGCAATTTGAGTTAGGTCGCTTGTGGAAGTTGGCATTGGCTATTACAATGGTGAATGCGAGATTTGCATACAATTTGGGATATTAGATGAGTTGTGTCATATGAGCGTATGAAGTATTTAGTTGAATCTCACTACAACATGGTGGCAGTGATAGCGTATGGGCATTGTGAGTTATTGTTTGTCTTGATCATTGGCTTTGAGCCAAGTGGGGGAGTCTGTTAATGATAAGTTGATTGCACGATTATGTGTTGTATTGGTTTCGGTTCGAGGTATGTCGATAAATCAGTTATGACCTGCAGAGGTGGAGTTTGGGAATGGCTTGAGTAACGGAAATTTTGAATACAGGTTGTATAATATACTCTATGGGTAATTGTGTTTTATTAAATGTATGAGTTGTATTAGTAAAGGGTGTAGTGTGTGCGGAGTAGAGATATGCTTGGTTGCTACGAAGTGTGGATTACTTCCTAGTATGTAGGTGTGCAGATGGGGCCAGGTCGTACGGTCTGTTTGATCAGTTTAATTGAGAATTGCGTAGAGTGGGTGACTTTCGAGAATGGTTATGATGGTTCAAGGTTATATGTAACGATTGGAGATCTTCGAGATGTGTAATCAGCTAGAAACTGATATTTTTGTTAGAGGGTTTCAAGACTTGTGGCATTTCTACATTATCATGGATTCTACATGTAAGTATTAGGAAAGTGAAGGTAATGACTTTAGATTTGCAGGAAGTCTCTTCAGGGTAAGTATTTTAAATGTGGTACTTTTGGGGATATTTGAGAGAGTATTCAGCGGCTTACGAGCCTTAGATGGTACGGTCTTATGCTTGGGTCTCGTATGGTGAGTCTAGGTTTAGAATTACGGTATATTGGCAAGGAGAAATATCAATTCGAAGGTAAGTCATAAGGAACTTGGATAAATAGGACATCTTTGTAGTAGGCCATATCGTCATGGTAAGGGATATGATTAGTTCTTTGGGTGTTTATGAGGCAATGAGTTCTTACATGTGTTTCTTAGCAATGCTCTTGGGTTTTGGTGACCTGCGTAGCTTGGTTGAGTTAGAAGGATTCAGTCCTGTCGGTTTGGTGTTGTACAAATGGGATTCAGATAGTTCCTGATGGTTTCTACCACGGTTCGAGATGTATATTTTCTATTGGCGTGAGGTGCAGGTGATGTATAGTGATTTTGCTTCTAAGTGGGATCAAATGGAAAGTTCTTGGCTAGTTGGGTACATAGTTGCTTGTGGCTCGGAAGGGATCTGTCACGCCCCAAAATTGAGGGACGGGACCGGCGCATAATTGAATGAACCCAGTCAAGCGAACCTGATTTGCCTTTCCTACCCAACGCGTTTCCCGTGGTTATAGCATACATTACTTATATAAAATAGCAAGAGACAATCAAAACGTGTATTCTCAACATAAAGTCCATTCTTCCTCTTTTAACGTTTTAACATTAGATCTTTCCAAAACATACATACTAAATACAACATTCCCAATACGAGACCATGATTACGAGTAAGTACAATAGCTACCCAAAATATATTTACAACCCACATAATGTCTACGAAGCCTCTAAGAGTACGGAGAAGTGTACATGGACTTGCCCAAAATAAGGCCCCGACTATACCTCAAAAGAAACAACATATACAAAAGAAAGTCAACATGAACTACTCACGGCCTTGAGAAGAAGTGGGGCTCACCAGAACTGCTGCAAGGAAGGAGGGGAAAGCACCACTATCGACGATCGGCGCCACCTGCTACAGAACCACCAACATCCATATAAAAGATGTAGCGCCCCCGACAAAAGGGACGTTGGTACCATTGAATAGTACTAGTATGTATGAACAAACCTACTCTAGATAGGATAAACATCAACAGTCAAAGACACAAATAGAGACATCATAGGACGATTCATCGAAGCAAGGGAAAACACAAACAAGAATTTCCACATCCCCCATCCCGTTTTGCCATCTTTTGGTTAATGTTCTTTTAAGTTCATCTTTTTATTATTATTACTGATCCACCGTGTCGCTGTCACATGAAGTCCGATCTCTGCCCGAAGCCATCCTAGGTGAGGCCTGAATGTCATCACATCTCATATCACCACCATGGCATGTCCACACGGAATCCGGTCACTGCCCGACCGGCTAGGCCATCTCAACTGAAACAGTGAGGCTATAATCATCATCATATCACAATTTCATGACTCCATGTGTACGGAATGGAGTCCGATCCCGGCCCAATCGGATAGGCCATCTCACCCTAGGACATTCTCCTATCGATTTATGGATATTTAGGTCACTTTTTATCATATTTCGTCTTTTGATTCCCATCACACATCATTTCATTCTTTCATTCATCTTTCATATCATTAGAATCTCTTGATTCATATTTCATGTCAATCCAATCGTTTAATTCAAATTCCATAGCAACCCAATCCATTGATTCATGTTTTATATCAATTCAACCTCTTGATTCGTATTTTCAAATCATTACAATCTCTTGATTGATATTTCATATCAATCCAACCTTTCACAGTTACCACACCCATCACATAAGAGGATCGCACACATAGTAAAAGAGGGAACATGATGATCACAATTTATACACTCATATAGCATAACAACATGATAGTAACATGGAACAACATAGAAGCAAGGATTTCTCAATTAGGCACATAGAACACATAAATTCCATAGATAATTAACAAGAAAATCATACCCGAAAAGCGAACACAAACGAGTCTATCCTATGAAGATTAGAGATAGCCATACATACCTCGAGTCGGGATTTTTCCTTAATTTCTATCACAAATCACCAGAACCTCTAGCACCTTCAATCTAGTTCACAATGTGACACATTTAAACTTAGAATTAGGAATCATGAACATGTCTTGAACGCATTTGGGCATTTTATCAAACGCTATGTGTTCCTTTAGATTTCATGACCCCTTTTTAGTGAAAGATTACTCCAACCTACTTCCCTTTACTAGATTATGGTAAATTAATTACATGCATGTAAGACTATTAACCCCATCTCCAAGAACTAACCTATGTGTGTTTCATTCCAACTAGAATATGAGAATTAAGGGTAATGGGGTGGAAGATTACCTCTCTTATGGTGAAGAACATGACGTCTTACTCGATCAATTCCAGGCCTGAGTGACGATGGAGAATAAAATTGGTGAAGGTGGGGAATTTCTCTCTCAAGAACTCACTCTTGATTATCTC
>MDKH01138879.1:0-16324 GCA_005239495.1 Nicotiana undulata
GAAACCTCCCCGACTCGCCTCAACACCTCGAAAGGGCCTATAAACCTGGGGCTCAACTTTCCCTTCTTGCCGAATCTCATAACGCCCTTCATCGGCGAAACCTTCAACATAACCTTATCTCCCTCCATAAATGCTACATTACGCACCCGCTGATCTGTGTAACTCTTCTTTATGGACTGAGCTGTGCGGAGTCTCTCCTGAATAATTTTCACCCTATCCAAAGAATATCTCACCAGATCTGTGCCATATAACTTGGCCTCGCCATGCTCAAACCACCCGATAGGATAACGGCATCGCCGACAATATAAAGCCTTGAATGGAGCCATCTCGATGTTGGACTGATAACTGTTATTGTATGCAAACTCCGCCAAAGGCAAGAATTGGTCCCACTGACAGCCAAAATCAATCACACAAGCCCTGAGTATATCCTCCAGAATCTGAACTGTACGCTCCGACTGACCATCAGTCTGAGGGTGAAATGCTGAATTGGGGTCTATCTGAGTGCCCATCTCACTGTGCAAAGCTCTCCAGAAGTGCGAAATGACCTGAGGACCTCGATCTGATATAATGGACACCGGCACACCGTGCAACCAGACTATCTCCCAAATATAAATCTAGGCCAGTCTCTCTGTAGTATAAGTAGTGGCCACCGGAATAAAATGCGCCGATTTGGTCAATCTATCCACAATGACCAAAACCGCGTCAACCTTCCGCAAAGTCCGTGGCAGCCCAACCACGAAGTCCATCGTGATGCGCTCCCATTTCCACTCAGGAATGTGCATCTGCTCAAACAAGCCTCCTGGCCTATGGTGGTCGTACTTGACCTGCTGACAATTGAGACACCTAGCCACATATTGCACTATATCCTTCTTCATCCGCCTCCACCAGTAGTGCTTCTTCAAATCACAGTACATCTTCGTCGCACCCGGATGAACAGAATACCGAGAACTGTGAGCCTCTTCTAGAATTCTCTTCCTCAGGCCATCAGTATTAGGAACACATAAAGGACCCTTGAGCCTCAAAACACCATCCTCGCCCAAAATAATCTCCTTGGCCCTGCCTTAGACCACTGTATCCCGAAGCTCTGCAAGGCATGGATCATCAAACTGTTGAGCCTTAATCTCCCCCAACAATGAAGACTGAGCAACTACATGAGCCAAAACTCAACGGGGCTCCGAAAGGTCCAATCTCACAAGGCGGTTGGCCAAGGACTGAATGTCCAAGGCTAAAGGTCTCTCCTCAGCTGCAATGTAGGCCAAGCTACCCATACTCACTGCCCTCCTGCTCAAAGCATCTGCTACTACATTCGCCTTGCCCGAGTGATATAGAATAGTGAGATCATAATCTTTTAACAACTCAATCCATCTTCGCTGCCTCAAATTAAAGTCCCTCTGCTTGAACAGATGCTGCAAACTGCGGTGGTCAGTGTAGACCTCACACGACTCACCATACAAATAGTGCCGCCAAATCTTCAAAGCATGAACAATCGCTGCCAACTCTAAGTCGTTCACAGGATAATTATTTTCATGAATCTTCAGTTGGCGCGAAGCATAAGCAATAACCTTGCCATCCTGCATCAACACACATCCCAACCCGACGCGCCAAGCGTCGTAATACACTATTTATATCCCAGAACCAGAAGGCAACGTCAGAACTGGTGCTGAGGTCAAAGCTGACTTGAGCTTCTGAAAGCTCACCTCACACTCGTCAGACCACCGAAACGGGGCATTCTTCTGAGTCAATCTGTCAATGGAGCCGCAATAGAAGAGAACCCTTCCACGAATCTGCGATAATAGCCTGCTAGGCCCAAGAAACTCCTGATCTCTGTAGCTGAAGTAGGACGCGGCCAACTCTAAACTGCCTGAATCTTCTGAGGATCAACCTTGATACCTTCTCCGGATATCACATGCCCCAAAAATGCCACGGAATCTAACCAGAACTCGCACTTGGAGAACTTAGCATACAGCTTCTGTTCCCGCAAGGTCTGGAGCACAACTCTCAAATGCTGCTCATGCTCACCCAGGCTCCGCGAATAAATCAAGATGTCATCAATGAAGACGATGATGAAGGAATCAATATACGGCCTGAATACACTATTCATCAAGTCCGTGAATGTTGTTGGGGAATTAGTTAAACCAAAGAACATCACCAGGAACTCATAATGGCCATATCTGGTACGTAATGCAGTCTTCGGAACATCTGAAGCTCGAATCTTCAACTGATGATAACCCGATCTCAAATCAACCTTTGAAAAACACGAGCACCCTGCAACTGGTCAAATAAATCATCGATGCGCGGCAGAGGATTCTTATTCTTAATAGTAACCTTATTCAGCTGGCGGTAATCAATACACATCCGCATAGACCCATCCTTCTTCTTCACAAATAGGACTGGAGCACCCCACGGTGACACATTCGGCCTGATGAACCCCATAGCCAATAACTCCTCAAGCTGCTCCTTTAACTCTTTCAACTCCTTAGGATCCATACGATACGAGGGAATGGAAATAGGCTTAGTATCTGGAGCTAAATCAATACAGAAATCAATATCTCGATCTAGAGGCATGCCTGGATGATCTGAATGAAATACGTCTGAAAACTCTCGTACCACCGGCACTGAATCAGTGGTTGAAGACTCGACGGTGGTGTGCCGCACATAAGCAAGGTAAGCCAAACAACCCTTCTCGACCATATGCCGAGCCTTTATGAAGGAAATGACTCGGCTGGATGCACTAACTGAAGAACCTCTCCACTCTAGCCTAGGCGACTCAGGCATGGCTAAAGTGACTGTCTTGGCATGGCAATCTAACACAGCATGATAAGGAGATAGCCAATCCATGCCTAGGATAACCTCAAAATCAATCATATCCAGCAATAAAAGATCTTCTCTGGTATCTAAACCGCAGAAAGTGATCACACAAGACCGATAGACCTGGTCTACCACCACAGAATCGCCAACAGGAGTGGACACATTTATAGGAGAACCCAAGGACTCACAAGGGATATCCAAAAAATGAGCAAATAGTATTGAAACATATGAATACGTGGATCCTGGATCAAATAGTACCGAAGCCTCCCTACCACATACTGAGATAATACCGGTGATTACGGCGTCTAAGGCCACTACAGCTGATATTGCCGGAATGGCATAAAATCTGGTTGAGGCTCCCGAAGACTGAACTCCCCCAGAGTGAACAGGAACTAACTGACCTCCCCCTGATCGGCCTCCCCCTCTAGGACGACCCCTGCCTACCTGTCCTCCACCTCTAGGTACCATATCTTGCTGCCCCGAAGAGGAAGACCCCTGAATAGCCAAGAAGCGAGGTGGGTCCTCGAGCATAGCACTGAAATAAGAACCGGAGGATCTCTGGAAACTTTAGTGACCACTGGGTGAACCCTGAGTGGCTGGAGGACGATAGGAACGCTCTGGCATGGAACTGAACTGAGGCCTCGCTGGACCACCTCGAGGAGGTAGTGGAGGTGCTGAATATGGAAGACTTTTGGGCTAACCACCCCCGAACTGACCTCTGCTCGTAGCCGGAGCATCCCTGAAATCCCCTGAGAACCTAGCCCTCTTGTCCCGCTGACCCTGTTCCCTACTCCTCAACCGATACCCCTCAATCCGTCGAGCTATCTCAACTACAAGCTGGTAAGGAGTACCAATATCCACCTCTCGGGCCATGGTGGCCCTAATGTCTGAATGCAACCCGGCTATAAATCGCCACACTCTCTCGGCATCGGTAGGCAATATCATAAGTGCATGGCGTGACAACTCTGAAAATCTGGCCTCATAATCTGTCACTGTCATCTGCCCCTGCTCTAGCTGCTCAAACTAACGCCGCAACTCTTCCCTCTCAGAGGGTGGAATATATCTGTCTAGAAACACCTGCACGAACTGATCCTAAGTGACAGGAGGAAAATCTGCTGGTCTGCTGAGAATATATGACTGCCACCACCTACGAGCTCTGCCCTCCAACTGAAATGTGGTGAAATCCACTCCATGGGACTCCAAAATCCTCATGTTGGGCAGTCTGTCCCTGCACCTATCGATGAAATCCTGAGCATCCTCACCCCGCTCACCCCCGAAGACTGGAGGGCGAAGTCGAGTCCATCTATCCAACATATTTTGTTTGTCACCCTCTACAACTGGCCTGGACTCTAGGTCTGCTACCACGGGCTGAACCCCACCCACGGGCGGTGTGCCCAGGGTATGACGTGTTGCTGCTGCCTGACCTGTGGCCTGAGCGGTAGGGGTCTGGACTTCCCCTCCCGCCTGAGAAGTAGCAGGGTCGGCTGGAAATTAACCATCCTGGGACATAGTGTCCATGAATCTCAGCATACGGCCCATGACCTCCTGGAAGCCTGGCCCCGTCATGAAATACACTGGAGCAGGTGCTACTGGAGGAACCTCATCCTGCTCTTCCATAATAGGGTCCTATGGTGGTACCACTGTTATAGATCTAGGACGCCCTCGTCCCCTACCTCGAGCAGGTGCTCTACCCCTACCTCTACCCCGACCTCGGGCGGCGGGGGCAGCGGCATCTCCCGGACCAGAGACATCGGATGCACGCGTCCTCACCATATGTAAGAGAATAGAAGAATAAGTTTGAGTACATCATAGATTGCACGACAGGATATGAATAAAGGGAAGTTTCCTAACACCCCATAGCCTCCTGAAGATAAGTACAGACGTCTCCGTACCGATCCGCAAGACTCTACTCGGCATGCCCGTGACTCGTGATACTTACGTGAACCTAGGGCTCTGATACCACATTGTCACAACCAAATTTCTAATGCGGGTCGCGATGGCGCCCAACGACGGGGTTAGGCAAGCCAATATGAATTACACTAGGTGTTACCCCTCCCATTTGATTAAACAAATCAATATTTACCAATTTTAAACAATTAAACATGATGATAGCTTGATATGAAAATAAAATCAAAACACTACATGGCCGAAACAAAGCACATGTATGCCTATACAACCCAAAACCCAAAATATACACTACGTGTGTGCCAGGAACTAGTGTCACGAGTGTCGCGGGCAACTATCAGAATACACAAGATACATATAGATACAAATCCACAATCTGGGTGAAATAGACGGGGTAAATAAAAAAAGTAAATGAATATCCAGGGTGCTGCTGGGGATCGTCAGAAGAAGCAGCTCACCGTGAAGTCAAGTCCGCTACGGTCACTATCAGGATCTGGTCTAATAACCAGATGCACCAGCCTCAGAACCTGTATAGTTAAGTACAGAAGTGCAGCATGAGTACATATTAAAATAAATATGTACCTAGTGAGTACCCCGTCTAATCTCGAAGAAGTAGTGACGAGAGGTCTACTTGACACTCACTAAGGTCCAACAGCATGATATAACAAAGATAAAATAAAGCAGTAGGCATGTAAGACAGAAAGTAGCAATTATGTATAAAGCACAGAAATCCAAGAAAATACTAGAACAATAACAATGTCCACTTCCTTTCCCAAAGATGTCTCATACAAGTAAAAATCCATGAAAACCATGCAAAATAATCATGCGCACACAAGAATAAGACAACCTGTCGGAGTCATAAGGGAAGAATAGCTATGCACCGCTGGGGATCAACCGGCCTGTCCCAAAAGTGCATGCTTACCATAATCATAACTACGCACTGCCGATGATCGATCGGCCCGTCCCAAAAGTGCGTCTTTCAATGTAATCATATCATATCATAGTACAACTTCATCCATGCACTGCCGAGGATCGAACGGCCTGTACCAAGAGTGCATTCTCAATTATATCATCTCTGTGCATTGTCGGGGATCGACCGGCCCGTCCCAAAAGTGCACCTTTCAATCCGCCGTGGCGTACGGCCCGCTCCCATAAGAGTGGGGGCAATCACACATCGCTCGCGGAATGTAAATTGCAAAGCGGTCACATGCACACACAATATCTTATAAAACTTACCTTCCATAAAAAATTTCTTTCAATTCAACAATTTCCATAAAGCCTCAGAGGAACAATACTATACAAAACATGATCTCATAGTACATATGGCGTCACAATCAATCATATAAAGAATTACAAGGAAGCATATAAGGCATTACAAGGAAGCATATAAGACATTACGAGGAAGCATATAAGACATGATGTGGGCCTAACTATCCGGACATAACAATGATAGCCGCTACGTACGGACTCTCGTCACTTGGTGCGTACGTAGCCCCTAAACAATTTACACATAGCATATACATCACCTATGGGGACAATTCCCTCTTACAAGGTTAGAAAGGAGACTACCTTGTGTCGAATATACCCCTCGGACCACAATTGCGCCCGAAACTCCGAACTCTACACCCGAGGACTCGTAACTAGCCAAAAGGTGTAAAATTAAATCAATGCATGCACAATGTGGGAAATTATCTTAGTTATTCGATAAAATCGCTATTCTTGGATAATTCCCAAATTCCAACCCCAGTCCCGCATGTTCAAATTCCGAAAATTCTCGAAGGGATCACTTACCTATATCCTAAGGATCATTAAGGTGTGATTTCTACTTTAATTCATGGCCTAAAATGGAAAATCACAAAATCCTCAAGAGCCCTAAAATTACTACCTAATTCCATGATTTTTGTTAATTTAGTAGGGAATTTAACTAGGAATTGATGTTTGAAACTAGTAAAACCATGGAATTTACTTACCTCAATAATAGTGGTGGAAGGTTCCTTGAAGATCTCTTTAAAGACTTGAGGAGGAAGATGAAAATAGAGGAAATAGGCTAAGTCCCGTATTTAATAAAATTGCCCAGGAATTCCTTAACTGCGATCGCGACAAGGGCCCTACGATCGCGAAGACCAACTGGCCAGACCTCTACGATCGCGGCCCTGGCTTGGCACTATGCGATCGCGAGGATGGGGCTGCGATCGCGAAGAACAATCAGCAGCCCATCAAAATTCCTTCTCCGCGATCGCGATCCACCTTCTGCGATCGTAGAGAAGGAAACCAGACAGCAAAAATCTGGTTTTTCCAACCTAGCTCCCGGGGGTCCAAAAGTCACCCAAGCCCCTCGGAACCCCATCTAAAAGCACCGGCACGTCTGTATTCATGATACAGACTCGCTCGAACTTCCGGAACGTGAAAAATAACAACGAAACATAGAATTCAACCCCAAAACCAAATTGAATCAAGCTTAAGAACTTAAGATTCTAGAATTCATTTCAATGCGCCAAACCCACCTATACTACTCGGAATGATTTCAAATTTTGCAGACAAGTCATAAATGACATAACGGAACTATTCCCGGTCTCGGAATTTCATTCGGACCTCGGTAACATAAAATCACATTCCAAACCAAATTTCAAATTCTATGAAAATTCTCAAAACTTCATTAACTCTAAATTTCCCATTTTGATCTGAAACACGTCAAATCATGTCCATATCTTACCAAATTTCACATATAACTTAAATAACACATATTGAACTTGTTACGGGCTCTAGAACCATAATACGGGCCTGGCAGCACAGGTTTTACATCAAGGTTCATTTTCATAAGCCTTTATTACTTTCAGAAAATAAATTTCTTTAAAAATCCATTTCTCGGACTTGGGTCCTCGAAATTCGATTTCGGGCATATGCCCAAATCCCATATTTTTCTACGGACCTTCCGGAACCGCCAGATAACGGATCTGGGTCCGTTAACCAAAAATGTTGATAAAAGTCAATTTTATTCAATTAATTATCATAAATTCAACTCTTTATCAAGTTTCCACATAAAGGCTTCCCGGCTATGCGCCTGGGCTATGCACGCACATCAAGGTAAGATTAACGAGGCTTACGGGGCCTCAGAACACAGTCATAATTAAATTTACATAGAATGACCCTTTTGGGTCATCATAATAGGGGTAGTAAATTTATGTAGCATACAATGAAAGCCAAATACATAGTGCATAATTAAGGAAAGTGAAACTAATAGTATATTCGTAAGGCAGAGTATGGTATTAATTCTGAAAATCAGTCAAGGGAATCTCGAATGCAATCAAAATCACAGGGTATCCAGTATAATCAAGGAAAGTATCACATAAGTAAGGAAACATTTTAAAAATTAGTACAGAACATACAACGTCACAGGTTCGAGGAAAATATCAAAGCTATGCAAAGAGATACACAGAGTCAGTAGTGAGTATCAGGAAAACAGTCATTAACCAATATCAGACTTGATAATCAATAAAATAGCACAAAATTAGGGAACCCTAAGCAAGGAATCACAGAACAGTATAGGATCAAGTCCCCTAACACGAGAGCCAGAGAATACATGAACAACTTCACCAGAAAACAAGCATACACAAGCAACGGGCTAAAAGAATTAGGGTTCTTAGCATAATAACTCATACATCAAGGAAACATAAGAGAATAGTTGAAAATACAGTAGAAATCACTAAATTTGGAAATAGAAATCGCTTTTGAAAAGGGGTTAAGAAACCCTAACTTTGAAATTGAAAATCGTTTAAAGATGGGTTCTTTCAGAGAAAAACGTAGAAACGCTTCATAACATTGTGGATCTAGTGTAGATCTTAAAAGAAATTGAAATACAAGGGGTTAGGGTTTTGTGGAACCCAGAGAAGAAGAAGAACCTCAGAGTTGGCACCGGCTTAAACCGGAACGGTTGTAGACCATTACTCAGACGGCCAGGGAGGCCGGAAAGGTGGCACGGGACCATGGGAGATGAGTTGGACCGCTCCAGGTTCGCCTGAGAGTCCCAAAGTATCATTGGACCGGTACAAGGGGTGTGTATGACCATGAGATAATGAATATCCAAGGTTTCCGGTGAGAGACCAACCGGAGAGGGTGGAAGGAACTCATCGGAGAAGGAGAAGTCAGTGAAACTTCTAGAGAGAACTAGAGCATCACAGAGAGAGATAGAGAGATAGAGAGAGAGTGAGTCGTGAAGAATGAGGGTCTGGGGGAGGGTAGGTCATAGGATTAATTATGGAAAGAACATATCTAAGTCGTTGATCTCACGTGATCAACGGCTCAGATTGAGTGAGGTTTGGGCCGGGTAGATTTTAAGATTGGGCTGGGTCATTTTTGGATCTAATGAGTTGGGTAATTGGGTTTAGAGGTGGGGTTGAAATGTGGCTAATATTTAAATAAAAATAGGCTAGATGTTAAATACCCAATAAAAATAAGTAATTAATTAATTAAAATATCTAATAATTATGAAAAGATAAAGTTAATTTTAAATAGGTAAAATTACAGTAATTAACTTATATTGAGTGTAAAAAATGCATATGTTCCGAATTAAAATAATACCAAATGTCTAATTGGGCCGTAATTGCAAAATTATTGTAATTGAAATTAAATAAGACCCAATTGACTAATTCGTGAAATAATTGGATTTTAATAGATAGAAAATGAATATAAATAACATGCTGAGCTAGGAAATATTTTTGAAATTATTTAGAGCATAATTTATGAATTATTTAATTATGAAATATTTAAAAGAAACAGAAAAATAACTTAATAAGAATAGGGAAAAATACTCATTATTACGAAGAGTAATTTAGAAAGCTTATATGCAAATTTGCAAATAGTTTGAAAAAAAATTGGGTATCAACAGCTGCCCCTCTTTACCCGGGAAGGATGAAAGAGTTGTCGGGTAAAGATATGATGCCCAATTTTTGACCGAGTGGAAATTGGACGAGAGATTCAGGCCGCACCCTGGTTTCTGAGTTGCCTACATATCCCTGGTTTTACAGGAATCAGGTCGTATGTAGTTCCGGAATCATCGGCGAAATATACCGGTGATGTTTCACAAGAACGGACGCAAGGTGCAAGGTAAGGCAAAATTGAATGGTCTTACGGGGTTGTTTTGGAGAACTGGAGCGGTCCGCTCCTGCCTGGTTGGCTGTTCCGGCCGGATTACCTGCAAGTAAATAACAAGCATATATTGTGCATAATATAAATATGATGCAAGTTCCCGTTGGACTATGAATGTCGTCTTTGGACAATTTAGGATGATGTCCTTAGACCATGATGTCCTGGGCCATGAATCGCTTGGTGCGGGATTCACAGGCTATGAAATGATGTTCTCGGGCCATGAGGATGGTGCCTCTATACCATGGTACCTTTGAATAATGACATGCAGGTTGAATAAAAGAGATTCTTAGGCCATGAAATGATGTTCTCGGGCCATGAAGATGGTGCCTCTGAACGATGACGCCTTTGGAAAAGTTGGCGATATTTCAGCCCATGAAAAATGCAGTAGTATAATGTTGAAAAGACAGAGCTTAGTCTTGCGATTTGCGAAAGGAAAGAGGGGCAGAGCTTAGCCCGAAAGAAAGCGTAAATAAATAATGTAATGAAAGGTGATTTCTTTGAAAAGGTAGAATGGAGCTTTGCGTAATGAAGTAAAATGCGGAGAGAGGTAGCGTGGAACCTCGGAAGGCAGAATGATAGCCTTATGCAATGCAGGAAATAAATGTTGGGGAGGTAGCGCTTAACCTCGGAAGGCAGAATGGTATCCTTATGCAATGATGCGAATGTAGGGGAGGTAGAGCTTAACCTCGGAAGGAAGAATGGTAGCCTTATGCAATGATGCGAATGCAGGGGAGGTAAAGCTTAACCTCAGGTAGAACGGTAGCCTTATGCAATGCGAGAAAAATAAAATGACAGTAAGAGTTCTTAGCTGATGATAAATTTTGGCGATATGATTGTTTTGAATGAAGCGTTGTTTGCGATAATAGTAAGCGTCGGCATGCGCGACGAGTTTGAGAGCGTATCCTTAAGAAGTATGCATCTTGTGGGGATAATAAGATGTTTTGGGCTTTCGTCGTATTTGGGCCTGCATCCAAAGAAAAATCACGAGTTCTGTAAAAGGGAGGGTTAGTTCATTTCCCCGCTGGCGCGGCTCGGCCTATCTGCTTGATGATGATAACTTTGTTGTACCATGGGGGTAGCATTGCTAAACAAGCTGTTTTGGGAAGCAAATATGCATGGTTTTATAAAATATAACATACAATTTAAAACAAATTTCTTTGGATGAACCGACGACCACGACGCGGTTCAAGACATTGCAGCCTCTCTTGCTACAAAATTTTGAGGGTTCTCCTTAAAATTCTGCCCCAGTTTGATAGGTGAATGCATCTGGCTGCTGCTTGTGCGGCGATCGACTGAACTTGCTTCGGAATTTTGAGACCCTCTTCAAAACTAAGCCCCAATTTCCATACGTGGGAAAAATGAAATTTTTATTAAAATGTGATCGAACCCATAGGGCTGCCTACGTATTCCCTCTTAAATGGGAATCAGGTCAGCCGTAGTTCAATTTACAACATTGAGAAAAGAATAAAGAGTTACACATAGTAGCGCTTGACCGCATCTGAGTTGATTGGTTTAGGCCAAACTTCTCCATCCATCTATGCAAGTATGAGTGCTCCTCCTGTCAGCACTCGGTGGACCATGTACGGGCCCTTCCAATTGGGAGAGAATTTCCCTTTTGCTTCGTCTTGATGAGGAAAGATTTTCTTTAACACCAGTTGCTCCGATGTGAATCGTCTTGGTTTGACTTTCTTGTTGAAGGCTCTGGTCATTCTGTTCTGATATAGCTGACCATGACAGACCGCGTTCATTCTTTTTCCGTCTATGAGGGACAATTGCTCATAGCGGCTTCTTACCCATTCTGCGTCGCTGAGCTTAGCTTCTTGTATGATTCTCAAATATGGAATCTCAACCTCGGCGGGAATAACAGCCTCTGTGCCATATACCAACATATAAGAAGTTTCCCCAATTGATGTGCGAATCGTGGTGCGGTATCCCAGTAGGGCGAATGACAGCTTCTCATGCTACTTCTTGTGCTTCTCTATCATCTTTCTTAGTATCTTCTTGATGTTCTTGTTGGCAGCCTCAACGCCTTCATTCATTTGAGGTATGTATGTTGTAGAATTCTTGTGTTTGATCTTGAAGGTTTCACACATTTCTTTCATCAAATTACTGTTTAGGTTGGAACCACTGTCAGTGATAATTGACTCTAGGACTCTGAACCGACAAACAATGCGGTCGCAGACAAAGTCGGCCACGACCTTCTTAGTAACTCCTTTGTAAGATGCTGCTTTAACCCATTTGGTGAAATAGTCAATGGCAACCAGAATGAACCTGTGTCCATTGGAGGCTGCAGGCCCGATTGGTCCAATAACATCTATGCCCCAAGCGACGAACGGCCAGGGTGAACTTGTTGTATTAAGCTCACTGGCAGGTACCTTTATCATATCCCCATGTATCTAACATCGGTGGCATTTGCGGACATACTGGATGCAATTTGTTTCCATGGTCATCCAGAAATAACCAGCCTGAAGTATCTTCTTTGCTAGAACAAACCCGTTCATATGAGGACCGCATGTACCAGCATGTATTTCCTCCAACAACTTCGTTGCTTCCTTTGCTACGGCACATCTTAGCAAACCCAGATCGGGAGTCTTCCTGTACAGGATTCCTCCGCTGTGAAAGAAATTGTTTGATAACCTTCGAAGAGTGCGCTTCTAAGAAGCGTTTGCAAGCTCTGGGTACTCTCCCTTTGCCAAGTACTCCTTGATATCATGAAACCAAGGTTTTCCGTCTGCTTCCTCTTCAACATGGGCACAATAAGACGGCTAATTGTGGATCCTCACTAGGATGGGATCAATGAAGTTCTTGTCTGGATGATGGATCATGGATGACAAGGTAGCCAATGCATCGGCGAACTCATTCTGGATTCTAGGAACGTACCGGAATTCAATCTTTGTGAACCTCTTTCTCAATTCCTGCACACGATGTAGGTATGGCAGTATCTTGGAATTCTTGGTCGCCCATTATCCTTAGGCTTGGCGTATCAATAAGTCTGAGTCACCAATCACTAATAATTCCTGAACATTCATGTCGATGGCCAAGTTGAGCCCCAGGATGCAGGCCTCATATTCAGCCATGTTGTTGGTGCAGGGAAATCTGAGTTTTGCGGATACTGGATAATGTTGACCGGTCTCTGATATCAGGACTACTCCAATACCAACCCCTTTGAAATTTGCTGCTCCATCAAAGAACACTCTCCAACCATCGTAGGATTCTGCAATGTCCTCTCCTACGAATGACACTTCTTTATCGGGGAAATACGTTTTCAATGGTTTGTATTCTCCGTCCACGGGATTTTCAGCAAGATGATCGGCTAATGCTTGTCCCTTGACCGCCTTCTGAGTTACGTAAATGATGTCGAACTCACTTAACAGGATCTTCCATTTAGCTAGCTTGCCAGCGGGCATGGGCTTCTGAAAGATGTACTTTAGTGGATCCATCCTCGATTTGAGGTACATTGTGTAGGCACAGAAATAATGCCTCAGCTTCTATGCGACCCAAGTCAAAGCATAATAGGTGCGCTCTAATAGAGAATACCGGGCCTCATACGGAGTATTCTTGCTGAAGTAGTAAATTTCTTGCTCTTTCCTTCCCGTTTCGTCATGTTTCCCTAGAACGCAACTGAAAGCTCCATCTAACACAGCAAGGTAGAGTAATAGAGGTCTACCCGGATGTGGAGGTACCAAGACTGGTGGTGTTGAGAGGTACTCTTTGATTCTGTCGAAGGCCTTTTGACAATCCTCAGTCCATTTGGTGGCAGCATCCTTTCTTAGCATCTTGAAAATCGGTTCAAAAATGACAGTGGACTGGGCTATGAATCGGCTGATATAATTGAGCCTTCCCAGAAAGCTCATAACATCCTTCTTGTTCCTTGGTGGCGGCAATTCTTGGATGGCTTTGACCTTTGATGGATCGAGCTCTATTCCTCGACGACTGACAATGAATCCTAGCAGCTTGCCAGCAGGAACCCCGAACGCACACTTTGCGGGGTTAAGTTTCAGATTGTATTTCCTTAGCCTGTTTATGAACTTTCTCAAATTTTCCATGTGATCAGCATCTTTCATTGATTTGATGATGACGTCATCCACATATACCTCGATCTCCTTGTGAATCATATCATGGAATATAGTAGTCATGGCTCTCATGTAAGTGGCCCCTGCATTCTTCAGACCGAATGGCATCATCTTGTAGCAATACACTCCCCACGGCGTAATGAAGGCCGTTTTCTCAGCATCTTCTTCGTCCATCCAAATCTGATGGTAACTAGCAAAACAATCCACAAAGGACTGCAGCTCGTGCTTGGCACAGTTGTCAATTAAGATGTGTATGTTTGGTAGGGGGAAGTCGTCTTTCAGACTAGCCCGGTTGAGATCCCGGTTGTCGACGCAGACTCTGACCTTCCCATCTTTCTTTGGTACAGGCACAATGTTGGCTAACCATGTAGGATATTCGACCACCCAGAGAACCCCGGCGTTGATCTGCTTGGTGACCTCTTCATTGATTTTCAAGCTCATGTCATGTTTGAACTTCCTGAGCTTTTGCTTCACTAGTGGGCATGTTCTATTGGTTGGCAGCTTGTGGGCCACAATAGATGTATTGAGGCCAGTCATGTCATCATATGACCAGGTGAATACGTCCTCATATTCCCTTAAGAATTCCGTATATTCCTCATTTTCTGACGGCGACAGATGAATATTGATGCGTGTTTCTTTGACGTTCTCTACGTTTCCCAGGTTGACGACCTCAGTCTCGTCCAAGTTAGACTTAGGTCTATTCTCAAAGTTCTCTACCTATTTATTAATATCCTCAGGTATATCATCCTCGTCTGACTCGTAATCCGTTTGTTGTGTTGCCTCGTTGCATGTCACAATCGTCGGTTCATCAAGATAAGTAATAATAATGTTGTGTAAATAAAGTAATGGGGAGGAAAACAATAGCAAGTAAATATAAGATTTATAAAGAAGCTGGAAATGCTTTGATAAATTAAATAATTGTTTGAACATGGGAGCTCTTTCTTGCAGAAATTAAAAATGCGAAAAGGAAGAAAATTCTTTAAATAAATAAAATTGTAAATAATGCTTGCTTCGTTAGCCTTGCTACCCCGAGGCTCGATGGGCTTTGGTTGTCCTGACGGACCAATTGTTGAGATATGATCCCTTTCTCACGACTTGTATAGCCTTCCTCCCCCTCCTCCTCGAGAATGACACAATAGTCCATATCCTCATCATCGAGAAATAGATCCCTCATTGCCGTTAGCGCTTCCTCCTCGTCTGTACCATATGTGATGTCAACTGGCTGGAAAGTCTGCTCTATGTGGGGTATTGGCTTCTCCAAATGGTAGTAGGGGCCGCGCCATGGTGGCGACTAGTTCCTGAATTCCTTCCAAGAGTACTTGTACCCCAGACCAAAAGTGGTACCGTGCTTCTTGAGTGTTATTGGCTTTGTTATTCCTTGGAGATTCTTACCGAGTCCTTTACCTGGATCGTACCCTTGACAGTTCAATATGCTTTCATTTTTACTGCTCCACCACTTGTCCTTGTCAATGGCGTTAACACGTTCAACGTTGTGGTAGATTTCTCCACCCAACTTCCTCCTTCCATTGATGACCGAAAAGGTCTGGCGACCGTAGATATGGTTGCTACCGACACCATGAATGATTACCTCTTTGTGATTCCATTCAAACTTCACATCTTGGTGTAAGGTTGATGCCACGGCCCCAGCCGCGTGGATCCAAGGTCGTCCCAACAGTAAGTTGTAGGATGCAGGCACATCTATCACTTGGAAATATACATCGAACCAAGTTGGTCCCATCTGTAAGCACAAGGTGATTTCTCCCATGGTGGACCTCTGCAAACCATTGAAGGCTTTTACGTTGATCTCTCCTTCTTTTATCTCATGTAGACTTTTGCCCAATTTCTTGAGCGTGACCAGCGGACAGATATTGAGGCTGGAACCCCCATCAATTAGGATCATTGTGATGAAATGATCCTCACATTGTATTGTGATGTGTAGTGCTCTGTTATGTCCTAATCCTTCGGGTGGCAGCTCATCTTCATGGAAAGTGATCTTGTGACTTTCCAATACCTTGCCTACCATGTTGGCCATTTCCCCACTGGTGATATTGTCGGGCACGTATGCTTCACTCAGCACCCTTAGCAAAGCACTCTTGTGTGTTTCAGAGTTCTGTAATAAGGAGAGGATGGATATCTGAGCTGGTGTTTTGTTCAACTGGTCGGGGATTGAGTATTCCTTGGCTTGTATCTTTCTCCACTGATCGTTTGAACCTGTTTCAATGATGGGGGGACGGTTGTTGGCCTGCTTGCTAGACTCGGCTAAATGTTCAGGGGTATAAACTCTGCCAATTCTCGTCATACCCTGTGCAACGATGGCTTCTTTAGACTTTCCTTTACCTTTCCTCCTTGCTTCAACGGTATAGTCCCACGGAATGGCGTCTGAGTAAAAGGGT
>ML252274.1:0-40151 GCA_005239495.1 Nicotiana undulata
GATTGGTCCATCTTCCGACGCTTATATCTTTTTATCCCGATGTCGTACGAACGAACGGTTAAGGGCGTTGGAAACTAAATTTCAAGACCTTAAATTTGGTATATAATATGTCCCAATATGACCTTATATAATACATGAAATCTATTGCTCAAAAAGCTCTAGTGATCCACCTACTTTGTCATATATGATCTCTGCGCAGTCTCGCGAAACTGAATATATCTCTCTACTCCTACGTCGTATCGATGAACGGTTTAATGCATTGGAAACTATACTTGTAGATATTCAATTTGGTAGGTATACCATCCCCTAATTATAAGTATATTGGGATAAAAGTACAGCTACATTCGACCTAAGTTTCAACAAATGTATGAATGTAACTTGTGAAGACCTATTCCAACTTTTGTTCCAAAAATTGCTTGACTTCGAAACGTAGCACACGACTATAATATGACAAAATTTACTCATAACATAACCTCCTTATAATTCAATTAACCATAGTCTCACCCTAAAGTACATGTTATAACATTCCAAACTCGTCGACTTTTGACGAAACTTATTCTCTTCAGTTGGTTTAGCTTCTAAACTTTCCAAACCTCTTCGTACTCGTTATTCATGATCTTAAATATTTGTAACCTCCAATGTAACATGATTAACTTACTTTATATTCCATAAAATAGAATCTTATTTATGAGCTTACATCAATTAACTTAATGTACTCTCACGTACAAAAACATGGGGTGTAACACCTGCACACCTAACTCACGTTGTACTACTCTTTGAAAGTGTGAGGTGAACTTCGTACCTCGATAAGAAATGATAGACACAGGCACACCGTGAAGACGGACGATCTCGCGGATGTAAATCTCACCTAACCACTCCGAAGAATAGGTAAGTGCCACAAGAATGAAATGGGTTGACTTGGTCAGCCTGTCCACAATAACCCATATCACATAGAACTTCCTCTGAGTCTGTGGAAGTCCAAAAACAAAATCCATAGTGATACGCTCCCACTTCTACTCAGGAATCTCTATCTTTTGAAGCAAAGAACCAGGTATCTGATGTTCATACTTTACTTTCTGACAATTTAGACCGAGCTACATAAGAAATTGTGTCCTTCTTCATCCTCCTTCACCAATAATTCTGGCCCAAGTCCTGATACATCTTGTTGGCACTCGGATGAATAGAATACCATGAACTGTGGGCCTCTTCAAGAATTAACTTACAAAGTCCATCTACATTGGGCACACAGATACAAACCTACATTCTCAAAACTATATCATCTCCAACGGTAACCTGCTTGGCACCATTGTGTCGCACTGTGTCTCTAAGGACAAGAAAATGAGGGTCTTCATACTGCCACTCCCTGATGCGCTCAAACAATGAAGACCGAGCGACTGTACAAGCTAGGAAACTAATGGGCTCTAAAATATCCAACCTCACAAACTGATTGGCCAAAGTCTCAACATCTGATGCAAGCAGTTTCTCACCGACTGGAATGTACGCAAGGTTGCCCATACTCGCTGCCTTTCTACTCAAGGCATCGGCCACCACATTAGCCTTCCCGGGATGATACAAGATGGTGATATCATAGTCTTTAAATAGCTCCAACCACCTCCTCTGCCTCAAATTTAGATCCTTTTGGTTGAACAAATACTGAAGGCTCCAATTGTGAAGCCCCGAGAAACTTTTGCTATTATGTTCTCGCTCAAGTTCTAAGTTGGACACAAAGATGTGTGATAAGTTATGAAGTCATAAAAATCATAAATCTTATGTTTAGAAGGTTGAATGGATGGTTGTAAGAGGAGAGGAGTAAATTGGAATCCATTGGAGTTGTTTAAGGGGTGAAAATGACCTTAGTCGCACATGACCTAAGTTTAAATGCTCATATATATCAATAGATAAAGAATTGAGATTTGAGATATATATCAAAAGACATAACTTGAAGTCTAGTTTCTAACACTCTAAACTGTTTATCATTTTGATGTTCCTATAAAATGTTATAGGCGTTTTACTGAAGACTATCCTGTCAGGAAAATGGGCTGCGTTTTGGGCGCCCAGGGGGGCACCAGGCGCAAATCAAAACGCCAAAGTTAGAAGTAAATTTTTTTGTGGCGTTTTGGGTGCACTGGGCGCGGACCCTGATGCCGAAATCATGAAACTGAAATAAAAGGGACGGGGAGAGAGAGAAAATAGCCTCATTCTTTAAAGATTAAACCTCCCCTCTCACCCTCAAGTCATCCAAGGGTTTCCATACTACCTAATGTGAGTTTTCAATGAGATTATCATTAGAATACTACTTCCAAACATCAATTCTAACTATATTCCAAATCAAAATTGCTAGATTCTCAACAAGAACTCAAGAACGAAGTCTCTCCACTAACCTAGGGTTTCACGATTCAAGGTATGTTTCGTAATCGCTTTCAACCAAAATTGTTAGAGAGCTTTATGGTTGGTATTTGTTCCTAGAAACTACTACAAGAACTTACATTAACTATGAACCCTAGAAGGCGAGAAGAATCAAACCTAGGGTTTCTATATTATGGAAATCTTGGAACTTATAATATTGATCTTTAAATTAACTATATATAGATTTGTTTGGTGAGTTGAAACCATTGGATTGGAGCAAACGAAGGTATTCAAAAGCAATAAATATAGGTGCGTAGAGCCAATGCTTTTACTAAAGTTGTCTTCTCACAAAGACCATGCCATAAGTTATTGTTAGACTGTATAGGGTGTTAATGTGGGCTCTGAATGGAACGAGTGGACTCATATTATTCATTAGAATTGTAGAAAAGATCTTAGATGATTATCATGGTTAATAAATCAAGAATAGTTTGTTGTTCCATAAATCATGTCTCATGAATTCATGACTTGCGTATGTTTCTTTAATGTATAGCCTGTATTGAAAATTTCTTTTACGTGATTTTATGGAACTATTTTGATGAGAACTATAATGGTATATCATTGTTATAAATTTTGTGATGCAAGAATTACTCAGAAGAATATTTTGGGAGTTTACCTTAGGTCTATGAGAACGGTTCATAACCTCTAGTGGTTTATTTTACCCCGAAACTACTTGTGCCAGAGTAGGAGATTAGTGTACCTTTATCGGGCACTATGATAGAAGTGCCCTGGTAAGGCACAAGAATGCGAGCATGCTAGAACCTTGAGTTGTGAGGCACCACATGAATGGGGTCCAAGCAATCGGGCTGGGATCGTCCACCATACCGATCATGTGGTGACATTTTCATAATCAGAATCAGAAAGAATGTCAAATTCAATGGAACTCCCCAGAAAAGAAAAGAAAATGCTTTAGAAAATTTGCAAGGATTGTTCCGAGAAAGTTTATATACTTATCTATTTGAATTTTATATTTTTTTAGAAAATAAGAGAAAAGAAAAGAGAGAATTTTCATGAATGACATCAAGAAGAATTTTACAAAAGATATATCAGTTGTTTATTCCAACTCTTTATCAGAAGCTTTTAGAATTTTCTTTATCATGCATACATACTTCTTTCAAAGTCTCGTTCCAGCTTTAGTGAGAGGATTGCTTTACTTAATGAGTACCGTCGTGGTGTACTGACGTTCTCTTCATGGGAACCCACATTGACATAGTTCAATGTAGGCACAAATTTTGCAGGTAAGAAGGCTACGAGCTAGGATATTCTTCTCCCATTATCAGAAGATTTGGTGAGCTCCATTTTAGTTCGTGGAGTTCATTGATTCTAGTATTTTGTCTTATTATTTCAGTATTTCTTAGAGGCTTCATAAACAGAGTCAGAACAGATCCATAGGTGTCCACTTTGCATTACATTTATTTTTCATTGTATTCAAGATAACAGAATGAATTTCTTTTCAAAATATTATTTCATTTGAGATTTAGAAAAGTATTTACTTTAAATCATATTGAATTGTGTTGAGAAGAGTTTCATAACAGAAATAGAACAAAATTAAGAAGACAAGATGGTTCGCTCAATCAAGTTAAGGCGTCGAGAACCGGTTACGATTTGGTTAGAAATTGGGTCATGACACCGATGATCCGTGAAAACCTCACACGACACACCGTAAAGATAGTGTCTCCAAATCTTCAGCGCATGAACAATGGCTGCCAACTCTAAGTCATGGACATGGTAATTCTTCTCATGAACCTTCAACTGTCGCGATGCATATGCAATCTCCTGCCATCCTGCATCAATACTGCACCGAGCCCAATATGGGATGTATCACAATATACTATAGATGATTCTGAACCTGTGGACAACACCAACACTGACACTTTAGTCAAAGCAATTTTGAGCTTCTGAAAGATTGCCTCACACTCGTCTGACCATCTGAACGGGGCACCCTTTTGGGTCAACTTGGTCAATGAGGTTGCTATAGATGAGAACCCCTCAACAAACCGACGGTAATAGCCTGGCAAACCCAAGAAAATCCGGATCTCCGTGGTTGAAGTGGGTCTAGGCCAATTCTGAACTACCTCAATCTTCTTAGGATCCACTTGAATGCCCTATGTCGATACGACATGCCCCATGAAATCGACTGAATCCAACCAAAACTCCCACTTTGAAAATATGGCATATAACTGGCTGTCTTTCAGAGTCTGAAGTACGATCCGAAGATGATGCTCATGCTCCTCTCGACTCCGGGAGTAGATCAAAATATCATCAATAAACACAATCACAAAGGAGTCCAAATAGGGCTTGAACACTTGGTTCATCAAATCCATAAATGCTACTGGGGCATTTGTCAACCCAAAAGACATCACTAGAAACTCATAATGCCCGTACCGAGTTCGAAAAGCTGTCTTAGAGACATCAAATGCCCTAATCCTCAAATGATGGTAGCCAGACCTCAAATCAATCTTCGAAAACACCTTGGCACCCTGAAGCTGATCAAATGAGTCATCAATCCTCGGCATTGGATACTTGTTCTTGATGATGACTTTGTTCAACTGCCGATAATCTATGCACATCCTCATCAATCCATCCTTCTTCTTCACAAACAACACAGGTGCACCCCTGGGTGAGGCACTAGGTCTAATGAAGCCCTTATCAAGCAAATCTTGCAACTGCTCCTTCAATTCTTTCAACTCTGGCGAGGCCATACGGCATGTCAGAGTATAAATGGGCTGAGTTCCCAGAGCCAAATCAATACAGAAGTCGATATCCATGTCAAGTGGAATCTCCGGCAGGTCTGCATGAAACACCTCCAGAAACTCACGGACAACTAGTACTGAATCCATCGAAGGAACCTCCGCACTAGAATCGCGAACATAAGCCAAATAAGCTAGACACCCCTTCTTGACCATACACCGAGCCTTCACATAAGAGATAACCTTGCTAGTAGAATGGACAAAAATCCCTCTTCACTCTAATCAAGGTAACCCCGGCAAGGCTAAGGTAATCGTCTTGGTGTGATAATCCAATATAGCATGATAAGGTGACATCCAATCCATACCCAAAAAGACATCAAAATCAACCATATCAAGAAGTAGGATATCCATACTAGTATCAAGACTCCCAATGGTAACCAAACATGAATAATAAACACGATCTACGACAATAGTATCTCCCACAGGTGTGGTCACATATACAGGAGCACTCAAAGAATCACGAGGCACAACAAAATATGAAGCAAAATAGGATGACACGTAGGAATAAGTAGAGCCTGGATAAAATAGAATTGAAGCATCCCTATGTCAAACTGAAACAATACATGTGATAACAGCGTCAGATGACTCAGCCTCAGGCCTGGCTGGGAAGGCATAACATCGAGACTAGGCCCCACCACTCTGAACCACGTCTCTGGGACGACCTCTAACTATCTGGCCTCCACCTCTAACGGCTTGACCTCCACCTCTAATAGTCTGACCTCTACCTCTAGTTTCCTGAACCTGCCTCTGGCTGGCTTAACAGGCGGTGTAGCAACTGGTGCCGGGACCATAGCATGAGAACCTTGATGCTGCGAGCTGCCCGGTGCCCAAGGGCAAAACCTAAAAATGTGCCTCGGGTCACCAGTATAACAGGACCTCGACTATTGTGATGACTGTCCCTAAAACTGGCCCTGTCGACCTGAGTAACCACCCTAAAAACTTTGGAGCGGAGGTACACTAATAAGAGCTGGTGGTGCTATGTAGGCTAGCTGATCGGAATAAGGCATATGAGGTCCACGACCACCTGAAGCACCATGAGATACTTAGAGTGCTAAATGAAATTACTTAGGAGGATGGACTCTACCAAAAGTACCCCTACCTCCAGACGAGGCACCACTAAACCCACCAGAATGACGAGGCCTCTTGTCAGACCCCTAACCTCCCCCATGTGCAAGAACCATCTCGACTCGCCTGGTGACATTGGCAGCCGTCTGAAAAGAAATATCACTCCCGGTCTCCTTAGCCATCTGCAACTCGATAGGCTGAGCAAGTCCCTCAATAAACCTCCTCACCCTCTCTGTTCTAGCGGTAGGAAGCAGAAGAATATCATGACGGGACATATCCACAAAACGGGTCTCGTACTAAGTAATAATCATCCTGCCTTGCTGGAGACGCTCGAACTGCCGACGATACTCCTCTCTCAATATGATAGGGAGGAACTTCACTAGGAAGATCTGAGAGAACTGGTCCCAAGTAAGAGAGCAGGCGATCCGGCTAGTTTGGTCAACACATAATCTCTCCACCATTTCTTGGCAGGATCCGTTATCTGAAATGCAGCAAAATTGACCCCATTGGTCTCTACTCTACCCATGTTCCGCAACACCTCATGACAACTGTCAAGATAATCATGTGGATACTATGAAGGTGCACCACTTAAGTGAACTTGAAAGAACTTAGTAAATCTGTCCAATCTCCGTAAAGCCTCAGAAGACATGGCGGGTCCATCATCGGCATGTGCCGCAACAACTGGCTAAACTACCCCAACTTGCAGGGGTATTGGAGTCGGATACTGGAGAGCCATCTGCTTCGGAGTGTGAGTAGAGGGAGTCTGTTCTCCTCCCCCAGCCTGAGAGACGAATGGTTTCATAGGAAATGTACCGGTATGGGCCACACTCTCCATAAGCCCCACCAAATGGACCAAAGCATCCTGAAGAACTAGGGTGGCAATGAACCCCTCCGAGACTTGAGCTGGTCCCAACAGGCACAGTATGGGCTGGAACATCCTCATCAAACTCCACTTGGGGCTCCATTGATGGTGTTGCTGCTCGAGCTCTACGTTGAGCTCTGCCCCTTCCTCCGCCTCTAGCGCGACCTCATCCTCGACCTCTGCCCCTCGTAGGAGTTGCCACTGGGGGCTCCGGGTGCTGTCCAGCCGAGGACGTAGCACATGTTCTCTCTATCTGCGGAAGAACAAGAATAGAATAGTTCAATTAGCAATGAGGGAACAAAATTGCACGACAGAGAAGTATAGAAGTGAAATTGTTCCTAAACTTCATAGCCTCTGGAACATAAGT
The DNA here is from genome assembly GCA_005239495.1 of Nicotiana undulata. Lineage (NCBI taxonomy): Eukaryota > Viridiplantae > Streptophyta > Magnoliopsida > Solanales > Solanaceae > Nicotiana > Nicotiana undulata. Next base: position 7,448 of record ML252274.1, read on the forward strand.
ACAAACGTCTCTGTATCGATCCTCCAGACTCTACTAAGCCTGCTCGTGAATCGTGAGACCTAGAAAACCTAGTGCTCTGATATCAACTTGTCACGACATGGAATTTCCACCTTCGGGACCGTGATGGCGCCTAACATTTCACTTGCTAGGCAAGCCACGTTAGAGAACCGTTAAGCCAATTATTATTCATATTCAATAAATAAAGTCAATTAAGCCAAACTGAAATAAAACCGAGTGCTGAATAACATAAATGCCCATAATATCTACTATAAGCAAGATCTGGAGTCAAAACTCACGAGCTTATAGAATTTTCTACAAACCTAGTTTGAAAGAAATACAATAGTTTTGAATGAAAAGAAATAGTAAAATAGGGAAAATAGAAGGGGACTTCAAGGTCCACGGACGCCAGCAGATCTACCTTGTGTCTACAATGAGCAAAGCCAAGCTGCTACGCCTCATGAACAGCCAGGGCTGGTACCAAAGTCTGCACAAGAAGTGCAGAGCGTAGTATGAGTACAGCCGACCCCATGTACTCCGTAAGTGTCGAGCCTAATCTCGACGAAGTAGTGACGAGTCTATGACAAGATGCAACGTAATAAACCTGTGTAGATAACAGTATACGTACAAGATAACAATAAATAAAAGCTAAACATGTACTATTGGGAGGGACATGCTAAAGGGGGATACAAGATACGAGAAATACAGCGGAAATGATAAGCAAAATAGTCAATACACCTTTAACCAGTAAAGACAGTTAAGCACAATGAAAAAATTGCACGACATCACCCTTCGTGCTTTTACCCTTAACATCACAATGAAACAAGAATACTGCATGGCATCACCCTTCATGCTTTTACTCTCACTCTTAGTATAAATCAATAGATACGTCACGGGATCACCCTTCGTGCATTAACATCTCCCTTACCATATAACAGTGAACATAAATAAAAGGGAGACAGAATAAACAAGAACATGCCTCATATCAACAATGTTTCCACAATACCATCCTAAACTTCAGGAAAACAATACTCAAATATCTAAATAGCCCGTAATTGAAAATGTCAACAAAAGTCAACTCCCAGGCCTGCTTGGTAATTTATTTTGGAGTTCGACCTCAATTTGAGGTCTAAATTCCATTTTTACAAAAATTCCTAATTCTACCAAAACCCCAATTTCCACCATGATAACACAAGATTTTAGGTTGAAATCTTAGATAATGTAGTGAAAGATTGAAAGAAAATGGATTAGAATCACTTACCAATAATTTGGGGAAGAAGGGTGCTAGGGAAAATCGCCTCTAGGGTGTTCTTGTTTTAAAAACCTGAAGAATGAAAAAAAAATCATGTCTAACTCATATATATTCAACTGCAGATGTCGCAATTGTGATGCCATGTTCGCAATTGCGAACATCCCAATTGCGAACATCGCAATTGCGAGAAAGAGGTCGCAATTGCGAACTCTTCTCAAATCCTAGTGATCGCAAATGAGATAGAATGACTTCAAATGCGAACCTTGCTGCCCTCGCAAATGCGGACCTTTCTTCGCAAATGCGAAGGTCTTCAAAACAGTGTTGATTCGCAAATGCGACACTGCCTTCGCAAAAATGAAACTGGCAAGTTCGCAAATGTGAACTTTTCCTTACAAATGCTAGTACCCCCTTACCATGCCCAAGATCGAAAATGCGATGGTTTATTCGCAAATGAGAGGCTCACAAATGCGAGATCTACAACATACACCAGAAACTGAAATGCATCAACTATGTTTCTAAGTCCAATTTCACTCCGTAGCCTATCCGAAACTCACCCGAGCCCCCAGGGCTCCAAACCAAACATACACATAAGTCCAAAAATATCATACGAACTTGCTCGTGCGATTAAATCACCGAAATAACACCTAGAATTACGAATTAAACACCAAATCAAATGAAAGTTTTAAGAAAATTTTGAAACTTTTATTTTCACAACCGGGCGTCTGAATCACGTCAAACCAACTCCGCTTCTCATCAAATTTGACAGATAAGTCATAAATGTATTATTGGAACTATACCGGATTCCGAAACTAAAATACAGACCCGATATCAATAAAGTCAAACATTGGTCAAACTTTCAAAGTCATTAAGCTTTTAAACATTCAAATTTTAACAAAGTGTGATAACTCAGGCTAGGTACTTCTGAATTCGATTCTGAGTATATGCCCAAGTCCAAAATCACGATACGGACCCACCAGGACTGTTAAAATACGAATTCGGTTCCGTTTTCCAAAAACGTTGAACGTAGTCAACTCAAATTGATTTTTAAGGCAAAATTTTACATTTTATCAGTTTTTTAACATAAAAGCCTTTTGGAAAAAATACCTGAACTGCACACACAAATCGAGGAAGACTTAACGAAGCTACTAGAGGCTTCGAAAAACAAAATTAGGTTCTAAACTCTAGATGACCTATCGTGTCATCACAGTGTTACCAAAATAATATCCGAAATGAGAGAATTTCGGGTGGGCGAAATTCCAAGGAAAACGTGTACAAAAAACGGCTAGCCATGTATGAGATATATATAGCTACATTTCTTTAGGGTAAAATCTTTTTCTAAAATCTGTTGGATTTTTTTTTCCACGTGGAAAGATTTCGTTTATTTCCTATTATTTTGGTACAGTAGGAACCACATAATTTAATTAACAAGGCTCCCTATTATGGAATTAATTTAGAATTTAGAATTTCTAAATTAATTCTACCATAATAAATTACGAATTATTCCACTAAAAAATTGTAATTGCACTCCTTAGATCAATTTCGAAATTCTTCCATAAAACCTATTTAAATCCTCATGTTAAGATTAAGATACTAATCAATAAAATTAAATTACTGATAATTTAATTTATTGATTACTTCCTTTAGACTTTCACTTAACTTATTTCATGTGTCGGATTTAAATCCACCGGTCGAGTTTACACATGAAAACTTATAAGCTTTCATAAAGGAGTATCATCAATCTCAAAAGCCGAGACATGGATTCTATCAACTAATTATTACTTCGCCAATGTATATCATTATTGTCCAATTTACCATGCTTATTGAACCATGAAAGAATCTCTCGCTTTTTAATAAATCAAAATAATAAATGACACACACAACCAATAATAATTATATCAAGATTAAGAGTATAAGTATATTAAACGGACTAGATAAATTATTTTATTAAGTCAGTATAAAATACTTATCTCTACTCGATCCGTTCAATACATACAAAATGTATTAGCACACGAAGTCAGAATTATACCATTCCCATAATCAAGATAAATTATATTTAATCTTGTGCTACAACCATTCCGATGGTTTGTCCAATTCTATCATTAAATTGTGAAATTAAACTTTATGACTTATAAGAATCGATGATTTAATCTTTCGTGTATAAGCTAAACTTTTTACACTAAGGCATCTACTATATAATCAAAGGACACATAGACAAATACATGATCTATTTAAAATAAAATTTTATTGAATTGAATAAATAAATAAATAATTGTTACATAAAGAATACTATAGCAATACGCATGGTTTATAGTATATCCTAACAGATTTATCCAATAATTTTATTTAGTAATTAATTAGTTTATCAAGCAAAAAACTATAATGAGTTTCAGAAAAAAAATTCAAATATATTTTGGAAAACTCTTTCAAAGAAATGTTCAGACGACACCAAAAGATTTATCTCGATAGAGAAGTATAGTAGTTGTGGACTTGGTCACAATTTCTTTTTTTTATAATTGGTCAATTTTAATTGGTTAAAGCACGTGTCTATTTAAGCATATAATTCAATTATTCAAGTAAAGAATAGATCATTACACAAAATAAAAGTAGACTTATAATATGTCAAGTCAATTAGATAAATAAGCATTGTTCTCGAAAAATTGAATGACTATCACTTTATACTATTTTTTTTTTCAATCGATATTTGGTACTCGTTTTAGAGTTTGACTAATTCGAATTGTGCATCGAAGTCACATTTTAAGGATAAAACGTTTCGTATCAAACACAATTTTATTCTCAAGGTTCGGACCTGAAATTTTTATTAAGGATAGACGAGTATTTACTACTTTATGACAACCTTTGAGTACTTATTGTAGATGTTACTTAGTTGATTACAATAACCTCCCGTTTGGCTATATATTTTAGCTTCATCTTTTTTTCAAAAAATAACTGAAAACATCGTTTGTTTATGAAATATGATTATGTTTTGAAAGAAAAAAAATCAAAATATTTTAAGTTCCCAAAAACTGGTTTAGAGCAGTTTTTGGGTGAAAATGTTTCTTTCACTCACAAAACTTTAACTTTTCTTCCAATAAAATGCATGTCCCAATTCAACTTTAACTTTCAAAAATTATTTTTCAACACAACCTCCAAAATTCTTTTTTCAAGTTTCGAATAAATCTATGTTCAAACGCTAGCTAAATACTAACTATTCATCATTGAAAAAGGAAACGGGAAAAACATAAGGAGGGGGGAGGGGGGGGGGGGGGGGTTGACGTCCTTAAATATTCATCAGAATTAAAAATTAAAAATTAAGAGCTCAAATTATCTACATCGGTAATCTAAAGAATTTTTTATTTTATCGGGCTTGATGGTACCAAAAATAAGTTCACTAATAACGTACATAATTTAAACTCAAAATTTAAAAAGTGGAAAGTAAATTTATCGAGATTGTAACTAAAAGGGTGAATTAACCTCCATTGAAGGTTGAGTGTGAGATCTCATCGTGAGAGAAGAAGAAGTTTCTGGATAAAAAATGAAATTGGGAAAAAATAATGTATTTTCCTATTCAACCGAAGTAAGACTTATACACGTGAGAAAAGAAAGTAAGCAGTGTAACTACAAATTATTAAACTACCCCTGTAACTAACTCAACTACTAACCTCCTAAGTGTAGTAACTAACTAATATCAATATAACATAAATAACACCAACTACACTTGATAATACTCGATAATCTCAATATTCCCCCCCCCCCCCCCCCCCCCCCCCCCCCTGCTGGCNATATTCCCCCCCCCCCCCCTCCCCCCCTCAAGTTTGGGGTGATGAACTCACTACCAACTTGCTAGGAAGGTCATAATGCATGATCCCTGTAAGTGCTTTGGTTAAGATGTCAGCCATCTGGTTATGAGTAGAAATATGATGAAGTGTAATCAAACCATCATGCAACTTGTTACTCACAAAGTGACAATCTACCTCTATATGTTTGGTCCTCTCGTGGAACACAGAGTTCCTAGCAATGTGCATAGCTGCTTGACTATCACAGAAAACTAGGATAGGGGCATCACATGAGACTGGCAATTCTTCCAGCAATCGTTTGACCCATACCAACTCACCGGCCACCTTCCTCAATGATCTCTACTCTGCTTGTGTAGAGGACAATAAGACAGTGGTATACTTCTTTGATTTCCAACTGATTGGGCTGCCTCCAAGGAGCACAAGATACCTGCTCACAAACCTCCTGAAATCAGGCCACACAGCCCAATCTGAGTCATAATAAGTAGTGCTTCATAAGAAGAATCATTAGACAGCAAGATGACTAAGGTAGGATCAACCTTCAGTTATCTAAGCACATGTATGGCATCCTTGAGATGGGGTTCTCTTGGTGTTTGCATGAACTAACTTAAGTGTTGCACACTGTAGGCAATGTCTAGTCTTGTGTTTGTGAGGAAATTGAGCTTTTCAATTAGTTTCCTATAATATTATGGATCGGATAATAAGGTGTCTTCTTCAGCTTTGAGTTTGATTGGTGAATCAAGTGGAGATGACACAGAAGAATATCCCAGACAGTTATACTCTTTTAATAGATCAGTGGTGAATTTCCTCCAAGAGATCAATACTCCAACATCCTTGTAAAGCATCTCTAGTCCCAAGAAATAGTGCATCTTGCCTAAATCTTTTATTCTAACTGATTGTGCAAAAATGCCTTTAGTGCTGTGATTTCTTCTAGTTCAGTCCCAGTAAGAATAACATCATCAACATATATTGCCACAAAAACTGATGAACCACCTTGTTTCTTGTAGAATAAAGAGTAGTCATTTGCTGAGTGATTGAAACCTCTAGAATGTAGGGACTATGACAACTTGTCATACCACTTTCTACGGCTTGTTTGAGGCCATACAATGACTTCCTTAGTCTGCACACAAGTGATGTATCCTCCACCATCAAACCTTGTGGGATTTTCATATACACTTCTTTATGTAGATCTCTATGGAGGAAAGCATTGTTCATATCTAGCTGATAAAGATCCCATCCTCTCTTTACTGCAGTGCTAATTAAGTTCCTAACAATGGTCATCTTCACTACTGGAGAAATTTTTTTGCGTAATCAACTCCAGCCTCCTGTGTGTATCCTTCTACCACAAGCCTTGCCTTGTATCTTTCCACACCGCCATCTGCTTTGTGTTTTATTTTGTACACCGACCTGCACCCTATAGCTTTCTTTCCTGCATGCAAAATTAACTAAATTCCAAATATGATTAGCATATAAAGGTTCAAACTCTTGTGTCATTGCTACTTGCCACACATGATTCATAGATGCCTCCTCATAAGAGTTTGGTTCACACTCATGTGAAATGTTCTTCGCTAGCTGTTGAATATCATGGCTTAAAGCATTAAAGGATACAAAATGACTATTGGTAAAAAAGGCAGCGAGTGATTTAGGTGTAGAGGGAAATGGTTGATGTTCAGGATTTATACTATTGCTTAAATGGTTATGTAGTTGCATATTTGGCAGTGTACACACATAGTCTTTAAGGTGAGAAGGGGTGGTGAGTGTTCCGCATGATCTCCTATGTTTTATAGGATTAGTTTGGTTGTTATCATATTCCATATGATGTATTTGTTCAGCAGGTGATGCATGTGTTTCTAAATGACTTCCAGTTATAGGTCTGTCAGTGTGGGTTCTGTTGTCTAATTATGGGCTGATGTGTAAATTATGGTTATGTAGGCTTAAAGAATTTGGTGATGTATTTGTAATTGGTGATAGTGTATCTGCAGATATTGGATTACTAGTGGCAGAAGTTGATGCATTTATATCAAGAGTACAATGATCATCAGAATTATTCACTACAGTATTTGGACATAAAGAATTAGAATTTACCATATGCAAGACAGAAGTGAAGGAAGAATGTTCAAGTGAAATGACAAAAGGAAACACATCTTCATGGAACAAAACATCTCTAGATACATGTACCCTCTTTGTGGTTAGGTCCAAGACCTTATATCCTTTCACCCCAAAGATATACCCTACCAACACAGGGGGAGTAGCCCTTGGTTCAAATTTGTCATAAGCAACCAAAGCTTTTAAGGTGTTAGTATGTTGGTTTTATGTTATAAAAAAGCTCAAAAAGGCCTTTATTGTTGAGGACTGTGGAGGGTATTCTGTTTATGAGATAGGTGTGTCACGACCCTAAATTCCCACCCTCGGGATCGTGATTTCACTTGCTAGGCAAACCAACATTAGAATAGTTCTTAGCCATTTTTAACCATACAAACTAACTGATACCTAGTAAATTGAATAAACTTAAATAAAACTGAAATAGAGTGAGAAAATCCGTAATGACAACGATATCAACATACAATCCTAGAACTGGTGTCACAAGGAATAATACAGATAATGGTCTAAATGAAAGTAAAACTGCCTGAAATGAAAGAAACAGCTAGGATAAGGTAGAAAGGGACTTCAGGTTGCGAACGTCGAGCAACTATACCTCAAGTCTCTATCAGGTAATCAATCCGAGCAATCTACTAACCGTCGCTAGGACCGACTCCAAAATATGCACAAGAAATGCAGAGTGTAGTATGAGTACAACCGACCCATGTACTCTGTAAGTGTCGAGGCTAACCTCGACGAAGTAGTGGCGAGGCTAAGGCGATTCACTTACAATAACTTGTACGGAATATAATAATAAAAACAGGAAAGAAACACAGGAAAAATAAGGCAGTTAACTAATGGAAATAAACTCAATCCTCGAAATCAGTAAAACCAGAATATCAGTCCTCAGAATATCGTATGAAAACACTAAAAACTAACATAATGCATAATGAATACCGAACACACAATTCGTTTCTTCGCGCAACCCAATCCCATCGTACAAACACAATCCTCCCTTATTTCACCACATCAATATAAAGAATAACATGTAAAATCCGTTGTGGCACGCAGTCCGATCCCACCATATAATCAGAATCAATATCACAACCCTCCTTTATTTCACCATATCAAAATCACTGTAAAATTCATTGCGGCGTGCAACCCGATCCCACTATATCAATATCAATCCTCCCTTATCCAACCTGTTGCGGCGTGCAACCCGATCCATAAATAAAATTAATAAATATAAGCAATTCAACAACTCAAATTCACAAGAATCTCTATGATTAAATAATATTAAAACAATCCATAAAGGGACCTCGTACCAAATCAAGGAATGTTATAATTAATACAAAGCAACAAGACAAGTGTACAAGTAAGACAATTGAGGCAAGTAGCAATTAACCATGAAAGCATGGGAGAAACGAATATTTTACTATGAGAGAAATAAGTGACAAGTAGCAAGTTAGTACTGGAAGAAATTAAAGCATGTAACGGTTAAGACATGGAATAAAATAATTAATGAAATACGGCAAAGCATGGAAACAAATATTTTGACGGTGTATATACACTTGTCACCTCACATATATTATGTTACACATGTAATTCACATAGCACATGGCTCAAGCATTACTAATTCCCTCAAATTAAGGTTAGACCGAACACTTACCTCGCTTCGCAAGCAAATCAAACTCCACCAGGGCCTTTCATCTAAAATCTGCCTCCAAACCAATCAAATCTAACCAAAATCGACTCAATAACATCAAACAATTCTAGGGAAATCAATTACAATACATAAAGTTAAGATTTTTACACTTTTCCCAAAAAGTCAACAAAAGTCAACCCCAGGCTCGCTTGGCCAAAATCGGAGATTCGGACCAAAACCCAATTATCCATTCACCCCCGAGCCCGATTACAAGATTAGTTTCGGATGTTAAAATCTGAACTCAATTTGAGGTCTAAAATTCAATTTTACAAAATCCCCCAATTCTTCCCAAATCTCTAATTTTCTACCATGATAGAACATAGATTAAGGTTATAAATTAATGGGTGTTGATATAAATGGAAGAAAACGAGTTCAAGTACACTAACCTATGAAGTGGTGGTGAAATTTCTCTTCAAAGTCACCTTTAGGCCGAGCTCTAATGAAAAGATGGTGAAAAATGTGAGAAATCCCGTCTTTGGGATATTTAATAGATTAGGCGTCAAGTGTTCATCGCGTAGACACCTAACGCATTCGCGAATAGCACTGATCGGATGCCCATCGCAATTGCGACAAACTCTACGCGTTCATGTAGGCTTATCCCACCTAGCCTTCACGTTCGCGAGCCTGGGCTCGCGTTCTTGTATAGTAAAGGTTCCATTCCCAGTACAACCCTCCTATCACTACGTGTTCGCGGAGGAAAGGCCGCGTTCGCGAAGTGTAGACCCCCTACCACTCCGCATTGTCATCCATCCCCTCCCGTTCTCAATGGTAAATTCCTCCCTAGTCCCAAAATACTCTTTGTGATCACGAGATCATCTTCGCGATCGCAAAGAAAAACACACCATGCACTAGTAGACTCCAAAACCCAGCAATTTCTCTAAGTTAAAAAATGGGTCTGTAGCCTATCCAAAACTCACCCCAGCCTCTCGGGCTCCAAACCAAACATGCACACAAGTGATAACATCATACAAACTCGATCGCACGATCAAAATATCAAAACAACACCTAGAACCACGAATTGGACACCAAAACAATTGAAATTTTCAAAGAAACTTAAGAACCAGAAATTTTACAACATGACATTTTAATCACGTCAAATCAACTCCGTTTTGCACGCAAGTCATAAATACGGAAATGAAAGTATACCAAGTTTCCAAACCAAAATTCGAACCCGGTAGCAACAAAGTCAACCTACGGTCAAACTTAGAAATTCTTTAAACCTTTAAATTGCTAGTTTTCAATAAAATATGTTATATGAAGTTAGGGAATTCCGAATCCGATTATGGGCATACACCCAAGTCCCAAATCATGATAATGACCCATCGGGACCGTCAAAACATTGATCCCGATTCGTTTACACAAAATGTTGACCGTAGTCAACTCAAATGAGTTTTAAAGCATGCTTTTGCATTTTCATCAATTTGTTTCATAAAACCTTTTCGGAAAAGATATGGACTGTGTACGCAAATTGAGGAAGGCTAAAACGAAGCTATTCAAGGACTCGAAACACAGTAATGAAGGGTAAATTAATAAATGAGCTATTGGGTCATCACATTCTCCACCTCTAAAACAAATGTTCGTCCTCGATCGAACATAGAAAGGTACCTGGACTAGTAAAAAAGTGTGGATATCTACTCCACATGTCCAACTCGAAATCCCACGTGGATGCCTCGATCGGCTGACCTCTCCACTGCACTCGAACTAAAGGATAATTCTTAGACCTCAACTGTCGGACCTACCGGGCTAGAATAGCCATCGGCTCCTCCTCATAAGTCAAATCCTTGTCCAATTGGACTGAACTGAAATCTAACACATGGGACATATCATCGTGATACTTCTGGAGCATGTACACGTGGAACAACAGATAGACTGTTGATAAACTAGGTGTCAATGCCAGCTTGTAGGACACCTCACCCACTCTCTCAAGAATCACAAAGGGTCCGATATACCTAGGGCTCAACTTAACCTTCGTTCCAAATCTCATCACACCCTTTATGGGACAAACCCGGAGCAATGCCCTCTTTTTAATCATGAATGACACATTACAAACTCTACGGTTGGCATAAATCTTCTGTCTAGACTAAGTTTTGCAAAGTCGATCCTGAATAATCTTGACCTTATCCAAGGCATCCCGAACCAAATCAGTACCCAACAATTGATCCTCTCCCGGCTTGAACCATCTAACTGCCGAACGACACTGCCTCTCGTATAATGCCTCATAGGGAGCCATTTGAATTCTCGACCAACAGTTGTTGTTGTCGGAAAACTCTTCAAGCGGCAAGAACTAATCCCAAGAACCCTCGAAATCCATAACGCAAGCGCGGAAAATATCCTCAAATATCTGAATAATGCACTTGGACTGCCCGTTCGTTTGGGGTTGGGGATGAGATGTTGTACTCAACTCAACTCGCGTGCCTAAATTACGATGTATGACCCACCAGAAGTGCGAGGTGAACTGCGTACCTCGATATGAAATGATAGACACGGGCACACCATGAAGATGAACAATCTCGCAGATATAGATCTCAGCTAACCGCTTTGAAGAATAGGTAACTGCCACTAGAATGAAATGTGCCAACTTGGTCAACCTGTCCACAATGACCCAAACCGTGTGGAACTTTTTCTGAGTTTGTGGTAGTACAACAACAAAATCCATAGTGATATGCTCCCACTTCCACTCAGGAAACTCTAACCTGTGAAGCAAACCACCAGGCCTCTAATGCTCGTACTTTACTAGTTGACAATTTAGACACCGAGCTACCTATGGAACTATATCCTTCTTCATCCTCCTCCACCAATAATGCTTCCATAAGTCCTGATATGTCTTGGTGGCACTCGTATGAATAGAATACCAAGAACTGTGTGTCTCATCAAGAATCAACTCACGAAACCCATCCACATTGAGCACACAAATACGACCCTGCATCCGCAAAACCCCATCATCTACAATAGTAACTTACTTAGCACCACCATGCCGCACTGTGTCCTTAAGGACAAGAAAATGAGGGTCATCATATTGACGCTCTCTGATGCCCTCATACAAGGAAGACCGAGAGACTGTGCAAGCTAGAACACGATTGAGCTCCGAAATATCTAACCTTAATAACTGATTAGCCAAAGCATGAACATATCCTACAAGCGGGCTCTCACCAACTGGAATATATTCAAGGATACCCATACTCGCAGCTTTTCTACTCAAGGCATCGACCACCACATTAGCATTCCCGGGATGATACAAAATAGTGTTATCATAGTCTTTCAACAACTCCAACCACCTCCTATGCCTTAAGTTGATATCCTTTTTCTTGAATAGATATTCTAGACTCCGATGGTCTGCGAACACCTCACACAACACGCTGTATAGATAATGCCTCCAAATCTTCAGCGCATGAATAATGGTTGCCAACTCTAAATCATGAACAAGATAATTCTTCTCATGAACCTTCAACTTTCGTGATGCGTATATAATCGCCTTGTCATCCTGCATCAATACTGCACCGAGACCAATACAAAATGATCACAATACACCGTGTAGGATCCCAAACCTATGGGCAACACCAACACTGACGTCGTAGTCAAAACAGTCTTGAGCTTCTGAAAGCTCAACTCACACTCATCCGACCATCTGAATGGGGCACCCTTCTAGGTCAATCTAGTCAGTAGGGCTGCTATGGATAGAAACTCCTCCATGAACTGGTGATAATAACCCGTCAAACCTAGGAAATTCCGGATCTTTCTAGATGAAATAGGAATAGGATTCTAAACTGCCTTATCTTCTTAGGATCCACTTTTAGGCCCTCTACCGATATAACGTGCCCCAAAAAGGCAAATGAGTCTAACCCAAACTCACACTTTAAAATTTGGCATATAATTGACTATCTCTCAAAGTCTGAAGTACAATTCGAAGATGCTGCTCATGCTCCTCTCGACTGCCAGAGTAGATCCAGATATCATCAATGAATACAATCACAAAAGAATCCAAATAGGGCTTGAACACCCGGTTCATCAAATCCATGAATGATGTTGGGGCATTTGTCAACTCAAATGACATCACTAGGAACTCATAATGCCTATACCGAGTCTGGAAAGCCGTCTTAGGGACATCAGATGCCCTAATATTTAATTGATGGTAGCCAGACCTTAAATCAATCTTTGAAAACTTCTTGGCACCCAGAAGCTGATCAAATAAGTCATCAATCCTCAGCAATAGATACTTGTTCTTGATAGTGTCCTTGTTCAACTGCCGATAATCTATACATATTCTCATCGATCCATCCTTCTTATTCACAAACAACATAGGCGCACCCCAGGGCGAGATACTAGGTTTGATGATTCCTTTTTATCTAGCAAATCTTGCTACTGCTCCTTCAATTCCTTCAACTCCGGCGGGGCCATACGGTATGATGGAATAGAAATGGACTGAGTTCCCAAAGTCGAATCAATACAAAAGTCAATATCCCTGTCGGGTGGCATCCCCGGTAGATCTACAGGAAATACCTATGTAAAATCACGCACAACTGGTACTGAATCCATGGAAGGAACCTCCGCCCATGAATCATGAACATAGACCAAACATGCTAGACATCCTTTCTCGACCATACGTCGAGCCTTCACATAAGAGATAACCCTGCTGGTAGAATGCCAGGAGTCCCTCTCCACTTTAATCGAGGCAATCGCGACATAGCTAAGGTCACTGTCTTGGCATAGCAGTCAAATATAGCTCGATAAGGTGACAACCAATCCATACCCAAGATAACACCTAAGACTACCACATCAAGAAGCAGAAGATCTACGCTAGTCTCAAGACTCTCAATAGTAATCACATATGAGCAATAGATGTGATCTGCAACAATAGAATTTCCCACAAGCGTGGACACATACACAGGAGAACTCAAACAATCATGAGGCACAATTAGATATGAAGCAAAATAGGATGACACATAGGAATAATTAGAGCCCGGATCAAATAGAATTAACTGGAATAATTTATGTGATAACGTTGTTAGATGACTTGGTCTCAGGCATAGTTGGGAAAGCATAACATTGGGGCTGGGCCCCACTACTCTGAACTACGTCTCTTAGACGACCTCTAGCTGGTTGGCTTCCACGTCTAATGGCATGACCTCCATCTCTGGCTGCCTAACCTCTGCCTCTAGTTGGCTAAGCGGGTGGTGGAACAACCAGTGCTGGGACCATGGCATGAGAACTTTTCTATGGCATGCCGCCCTAAAATCTCAAACAAAACCTCCTGATGTGACCATTACCTCTATACTCAGAACACCCAACCCGCTGATGTGGTGTTGAAGCTGAAGCTGACCCGAATGTGCCGGATAACCAAGATGATAACTCTGAATTGGAGGCGCACTGATAAGAGCTATTGGTTCATTATAGGCTGGCTGCCCAGAGAAAGACACATAAGGACCACGACTCCTTGAAGCATTGTGAGATGCCTGAAGCGTTGACTGAAATGGACTGGGAGGATATCCCCTACCAAAAGTACCCCTACATCTATATGAGGCGCCACTGAAACTACCAGAATGACGAGGCCTCTTATCAGACACTCTCCTCATCTCTTAAGCATGAACCATCTGAATTTGTCTAGCAATATATATGGCTGTCTAGAAGGAAATATCACTTAAAGTCTCCTTGGCTATCTGTAGCCTGATAGTGAAAGTGATCCCATCAATGAATCTCCTGTCTCTCCCTCTCAGTAGGAAACAAGATAATGGAATGGTGAGCTAGGTCCATAAATTGAGTCTCATACTGGGTAACAGTCATACTCTCTTGCTGAAGATTCTCAAACTGCCTGCAGTACTCCTCTCTCAGAGCGACTGGAATGAACTTCTCTAGAAATAGCTGTGATCACAGGTAAGTACAACCGACCCCGTTGGTCTAGTCAACATATAATCTCTCCACCAACTCTTGGCGGAACCAGTTATCTAAACACTGCAAAATCGACCCCACTGGTCTCAACTATGCCCGTGTTTCGGGGTCTAGATAATCCTGTGGATCCTCAACAAAGCCTTAGAAGACATAACGTGCCTATCATCAACTTGTGCTACAACAACCGACTGAACTACCCTGACTGCGGGGCTGATAGAGTATAATACTGAGGAGCCACCTGCTCCGGGGTGTGAGTGGCGGGAGTTTTTGCTCCTCCCCCATCCCGAGAGATGGCTAGTGCCACTGAGAATGTAACAGTCTGGGCCACACTCTCCATAAGTCCCACCAAATGTACTAGAGCATCTTGAAGCACTTGAGTTACTATGAACCCCTCAGGGACTTGAGCTGGTCCAACGGGTACAATCTGTGGTGGAACCTCCTCCTCAAATCTACCTTAGGCTCTACTGCGGGTGCCGATGCTCTAGGTCTATTCTAAGCTCTACCTCTACCTCGGCCTTTGGTTTGACCTCGGCCTCGACCTTTGCCCCTGGTAGTAGTTGTCACTAGGGGCTCCGGCTATAGATGTTGTACGTGTTCTCGCCATCTACGAGAGAACAAGAATAGAATGGTTAAATCATCAATGATAGAATAAAATCACACGATAAAGAAGGAAAGAAGTAAATTTTTCCTAAACTCCATAGCCTGTAGAAGATAAGTATATATGTCTCTGTACCGATCCCCCAGACTCTACTAAGCTTGATCGTGACTCGTGAGACCTATGCAACCTAGTGATCTGATACCAACTTGTCACGATCAGAAATTCCCACCCTCGGGACCGTGATGACGCCTAATATTTCACTTGCTAGGCAATCCAACGTTAGAATGGTTCTTCATTTTTAACAATTCAAATTAACTAATACCAAGTAAGCAGAATAAACTGAAATAAAACTGAAATAGAGTGAGAAAGCCCATAATAACAACGATATCTCAAACAATCGCTGAACTGATGTCAGAAGTGCACGAGTGACTAGAATAATACAGATAATGATCTGAATGAAAGTAAAACTGTCTGAAATGAAATAAACAACTAGGATAAGGTAGAAGGTGACTTCAGAGTTGCGAACGTCGAGCAACTGTACCTCAAGTCTCTATCAGGAAATCAATCCGAGCAATCTACCGACTGTCGCTCGGACCGACTCCAAAATATGCACAAGAAATGCAGAGTGCAGTATGAGTTCAACCGACCTCATGTACTCTGTAAGTGTTGAGCCTAACATCGATAAAGTAGTGACGAGGCTAAGGAGGGTCACTTACAGTAACTTGTATGCAGTATAATAAAAATAACAGGAAAGAAACGCAGGAAAAATAAGGCAGTTAACTTATGGAAATAAACTCAATCCTCGAAATCAGTAAATCCAGAAATATCAGTCCTCAGAATCTCGTACAAAAATATTGAAAGCTAACACAATGCTCAACTGGGGTCTTTCCTCTAAAATCCGCCTCCAAATTAATTGAATCTAACCAAAATCAACTAAATAACATCAAACAATGATAGAGAGATCAATTACAATACATAAAGTTAAGATCTTTATACTTTTCCCAAAAAGTTAACAGAAGTCAACACTGGCCTTGCTTGGTCAAAACCCAAGATTCGGACCAAAATCCAGTTACTCATTCACCCCCGAGGCCGATTATCTGATTAGTTCCGAAATTCGACCTCAATTTGAGTTCTAAATCTCAATTTTACTATACCCCCAATTCTTCTCAAATCCCTAATTTTCTACCATGAAGGAACATAGATTAAGGTTTGAAATTAATGGGTGTTGATGGAAATAGAAGAAAACGAATTAAAGTACACTAACCTACGAAGTGGTGGTGAAAGTACACTAACCGAGCTTTGATGAAAATATGGTGAAATCTCGTCTTTGGAATATTTAATAGACTGGGCATTAGGTGTTCATCCCATTCGCGAGACACCTGACGTGTTCGCGAAGAGCGCTGCCCAGATGGCTATCGCGATAGCGAATAACTCTACGTGTTCGCATAGAATTAGCCCACCTCACCTTCGCGTAGAGTAAAGGTTCCATTCCTAGTACCCCCCTCTTATCACTACACGTTCACGGAGGAAATGCCGCATTTACGAAGGGTATAGCCCCCACTGCTCCGAGTTCACGTCCTTCCCCTTGCATTCGCGAGGGGGAATTCCTCCCTAGTCCTAAACTACTCTTCGTAATTGTGGGAGTATCTTTGCTATCGTGAAGAAGAACACACCAGGTACCAGCAGACTCCAAAAACCAACAATTTTTCTATGTTCAAAATGGTTTATAGCCTATCCGAAACTCACCCGAGCCCCTCGGGATACAAACAAAATATGCACACAAGTGTAATAATATCATATGAACTCGCGTGCGCGATCAAAACGTCAAAATAAAATCTAGAACCATGAACCAGACACCAAAATAATTGAAATTTTTAAAGAAACTTAAGAACATGAAATTTTACAACTAGACATCCGAATAACGTCAAAATCAACTCTGTTTTGCACCAAATGTTGCAGAAAATTCATAAACACTTAAATGAACCTATACCATGTTCTGAAACCAAAATAAGAACATGGTAGCAACAAAGTCAACCTATGGTCAAATTTAGGAATTCTTTAAACCTTTAAATTGCTAGTTTTTAACAAATTACGTTAAATCAAGTTAGTGACTTCAGAATTCGATTCCGGGCATACGCCAAGTCACAAATCACGATACGGACCTACCAAGACCGTCAAAATACCAATCTGGGTCCATTTACACAAAACGTTGACCGTAGTCAACTTAAATGAGTTCTAACGCTCGAGTTTTAAATGAGGGCTCAGAATACAGAAATGACGGTTAAAACTATAGATGACCGATCGGGTCATCATAAGGTGCCAATTAGGATACACCCCCCCCCCCCTCACTATCTCATTGGTAATTTGGATTGATAGAGTAAGGCCCCTACAATTTCTACTAGATATTTATGTTTTCTTTCCACCACAACATTCTATTGCGGTGTGTATGGGCAAGTTTTGTCGTGAATTATGCCATTGTCTTGAAAAAATATCATGTATCGACCCGACTGGTCATTTTGAGCATTTGCGCTTCGCTCGGAAGTTTGAGGGCACGAGTATCTACGCATGATGTATTATAACCTGTGTTAATCGTCGGTTTTGGTTTTCAAGTTATTTAGAATTGATTTGGATGAATGAACTTCAAGATTGAAGCTTTAAGTTGGAAAAGTTGACAAAGTTTGACTTTTTAGCATTTGGCCTCGGGTTGGAGTTTTGATTGTTCTGTTAGGTCCCAATGGTGATTTTGGACTCGGACGCATGCCCGGATTTATATTTGAATATTTCTAGAAGGATTCATCACTAAATGGCGACAATTGGAAACTTGAAGGTTTGGAAGTTCATAAGTCTAATCGAAAGTTGACTTTGAGGATATTGAATTCGGATTGTAGTTTCGGAAATTGGAATAGCTTAGATATTATATTTGGGACTTGTGTACAAAATTTGAGTTCATTCGGGTTGATTTGATATGATTCGACGCGAGTTGTAGAAGTTGAAAGTTCATAAGTTCATTAAGTCCGATTTGAGGTGTGATTCATAATTTTAATATTATTTGATGTTATTGAAGGCTCTAGTAGGTCTGTATTATGTTACTAGACTTGTTGGTATCTTCGGACGAGGTCCCGAGCGGCTTGAGTGAGTTTCGGATAGGTTTAGGTTGTGTTGCGCTTGTTTTTTATGCTTCAGCGTCGTTTCCTCAAGCATAAATGGTTTAACATTAAGAAAGTGAGCTCCAAATTCAGTTTTTATTGAAGCACTAGATCAGTATCGTAATTTCGAAGTCATAGCAAAAAGAATCATCGAATTCGGACATCGTATGAGAAAGTTATGCTTATTTTCATGTCGGGGAAACTGTTGGTTTCTAGTGTAGTCGCAATTGTGAACATTTTTGTCGCAATTGCGATGCCTAGTTCGCAATTGCGAACATTTTGTCGCAATTACAACATTTTCCATCCATGTTCTTTCTTGCATTTGCGAAGGCTTCTTCGCTTTTGCGAGGGTTCACAATTGCGAACCATGGATCGCAAACGCGACATCTGCAGCATGTTTTCAGCTGTGTAATTCGTGGTTTTGATTCATTTTGTTATATTTTGAACACTAGCATCGATGGGAGGCAATTTTGTGAAGGGATTTTTATACCAATATTGGGTAAGTACCTATAATCAATTCTCAACTACATTTCAACATTTTATATAAGATTTAACATCAAATTCATGAGAATCTAGGGAAAAATTTGATGATTTTGTCAAAACTTTGAAAAATTAAAATTAGGGGTCTGAGAGTGGAATAGGACTCGGATTGGAAAACAAAATATGTATTTGGACTCGTGGGGTTATGGGTAGTCAAGACCTACCCTTGGACCCGGGTTTTGACCGAGCGGGCCCCGGGGTTGACTTTTCTTAACTTTTTAGAGACTATAAAAATCACTGCTTTATCAATTAAAATTGTTTTCTCTTGCATCATGTGATGTATTTAAGTTGTCTTTGGCTAGATTGAGTCGAGCGGAGGTGAATTTGTAAAGGAAAAAGCTAAATTGAGTATTGAGTTAGCCGAATCGAGGTAAATGTCTTGCCTAACTTTGTTGAGGGAATATTTCCTACTAATTGATATTTTTTGCTACATGTGGGGGTGATACATATATGAGGTCACGAGCATATATGCATGTGCTAGGGTTAACCATGCTCGGGGTAAATTATGTTAGAAATTGTGTCTTGTAGAATCACGTGACCTTCTTGCTTCATGCCTTACTTGACTCCTAGATACTAAGAACGTAGTATTAAATGTTAAAAACTAAGACTTAGCTTATTATTACTTGATCAAATTTTATGGAATTATGATAATACATTGATGTGTCTAATTCGGTCATTACTATGCGTAATCATTAATACATTGCTACGGTCGATATTCTTGAGAAACTAGATTCTATACTTGTGTTGTAGATCATTCATGAGATTTGTTGAAATACTTGAATAATAAGGTTCTTGTGGGTTTATTGAACTATTGTTGGCTTGAAAAGTTGTGATTGGGATTCATTTGGAAGATTCGTTTAAACACTCTCCTAGACGTTATTTATGCTTCCTGCATTGTTTGTCATTGATATACATATGCTTGGTAAGGAAGAGTGTAAAGCACGAAGGATGATTCGTGCCATTGTATATACATTATCATGTGAGGGAGAGTGTAAAGCGTGAAGGGTGATGTTGTGCCATATCATTGAGAGTAAAAGCACGAAGGGTGATGTCGTGCCATATTATTTTAGATTAAAAGCACGAAGGGTGATGTCGTGCCATGTTATGTGAGTGTAAATCACGAAGGGTGATGCCGTGCCATTTCATTTATATTATCATACTTTAAATTATCGTGAGTTCATGGCACGATGGGTGTTTCCGTGCAGGTGAGGATGAGGGACATGCATTATATTGTGATATCTTTTCCTTGTGTATACGGTCATGCCGTTACATTGAGCTGTTATTGTCGTATTTATGGTTCTTATGTGACTTGTCATTAATGCCCTGTTCTTGTTCTCTATATTGTTTGTTATTGTGTCGCTCATGCCTTCTACTTGCTAAACTTGCAAATACTATGCCTACTTCCTGTTGTCATAATTACATCTTTGTCGTATCTATTTTGTTGCACTTAGTACAGGCCTTCTACCCGGTTAGTCATTCATGCTTCTACTTGTTAACTCATAAAGATCATGTGTTCCCCTCTTATTCGTTATATTTGTATTTAAGCCTCCACCGTGCTAGTTAGTTGAAGTTACATTCCTTTACCTAATTGTTGTCATTACCTTTATGCTTTCCGCCTAGTCTGTTACCAATGCCCTTATGTACATTCTCGTTCATTATTGCTACTTGCGTATTTTCTACTTTGTCACTACTGTTATCAGCATATCTACCATCCAGCTGGTACTGTTGTATGCATATTTGGTAAGGATGAGATAAATGCACGAAGGGTGTTGCCGTGCAATTGACTTGATATCAGAGTATATTCCTCCCACTATGAAAGTTATGGGGTACTATTGTGGTTTATTGGTTTTTGCTCTAAAGAAAATATTGGTCCAGATATTGGAAACTCTTGAATTGTGATCTCTTCTAGTACTCTGTTCTTGCTTTGTACATTCGTTTCGCGTGCTTTGTTCTTTTACACTGTAGTATAGTTATATTGTTAGTTTACATTACAAATTTTATCAGTGAGCATTTTTTAACTAAAAAGCCTCGTCATTACTTCGACGAGGTTAGAAAAAATACGTACTGGGTACATGGGGTCGGTTGTACTCATACTACACTTCTGTACCTTGCATGCAGATTTTTGGAGCGGAGCTGCTGGTGATGTCGGGAGCTGGCTCTGAAGATGTTCGTGCATTCCGAATATAATTGTCACTTGTCCTTGGCAGCTTTAGATTCTGTAAATCTGTTTATGTAACTTTCAAACATATCGTATAATTATTTGTATCAACTTTGTAATGTTTCAAGTCTTAGAAGCTCATGATTCGTACTAGCAGTTCTTGGACTAAATTGTAAATGTCTAGATAATTCTTCACTATTTTCCTATAATTTCATTTGGATTGTATTGACTGTTAGTTGGCTTACCTAGCGGTTCGAGTTAGGTGCCATCACGACTAGTGATTTTTGGGTCGTGACATATCATAAACTCACTATTTACAAATTTCAGCCCATTATCAGATCTAACAGCTTTGACTGAAGAGTTGAACTAGTTTTCAATCATAAAAATGAGTGCTTTAATGGCTTGAAGAGTGTTGCTTTTATTTCTCAGAAGGTGTGTCCAGGTTGATCTGCTAAAGTCATCAACCATGGTAAGAAAATATTTGTAGTTATCATGTGTGGCTATGTGATAGGAGCCTCATAAGTCTGTGTGTAAACGTTCAAAGGTTTTGGTAGTGGATGATGTTTTCTGGGGAAACGGTAGTCTTGTTTGCCTTGCCATGGGCAGACAGAACAGAGAAAAGGTGTCGTTTGGGAGAAAATTAATAGGTATGGTAGTGATCCTTCTCATTTTCACAAAGGGTACATGACCTAGTTTGTTATGCCACAGATGTTCAACATTGTCCCCATGAGATGCAATAGATGACACAAAAGAATTCATACCAAAGGAGGAGTCAATTTTATTACTCGAATGAAGGCTATTTACATCGTTGAGTGGATTTGGTGATTTATTTACAATTCAATGAATGTAAAGGCAGACTGTGACTCTCTCCTCTATTTACAACATCAACTTATGTGGTAAGGCAAGAATGAGAACAAAGAGTAGCAAGAATAGAAGATATACTAGTCTTTGGACAACTGTGCCACTTTGAGCGTAAGAAGTACAACCACTCCTTGCTTTACCAATATCCGGAGGCCTCTTCATGAAAGGGCCTGCATCATGCAAAGATATTTGTTGAAATTTACTATGAAATTGAGGTGGTCCGTTAAAGAGTGAATAGAGATGAGGTTGTACTTGAAACTAGCTACGTACAACACTTTGACTAAAGTAAATATTGGACCAAGAAATGCATCTCCAATTTTTGTCACTTTCACCCTATATCTATTAGTTAATGTAACTAGAAAAGGATAAGATAAGGTTCTAATGTTATTTAGGAAATATTTTCTATAGGTCATGTGATTTGAAGCCCCACTATATAATATCCACAAGTCAACAACTGATTTGGAGCATTTATATACAGTGGTCTCAGCAATCTCTTTATAAGTAGAACAAGTTAGAATGTCTGCAAAGTTTGCAGCTCCACATGATATGCGGTTTGAGCTTTCCCCTATGTTTCTTCCTGGAAATTTTTCCAACAGGCTGAGCAACTGATTGTCTTGCTTCTTTGTCAAGTGCTGAAATCCCTGATCATGAGTTCCACCATCAACCTCTTCACACTCTGCATGAACATTTGTAGCAAATGTTGCATTCCTCCCTTTTGTGAACCTGAAATCCTGTGGAAAACCATGTATTTTGTAGAAATTATCCCTGGTGTGCCCTGGCTTTTTGAAATAGTCACAGAATAATCGAGACTTGGCAGGTGGATAGCTTGGCTTGTTCGAATTGTATGGGTTGTGGGCAATACCATTTCCCATTTGATTGTAATTTGTCCTAAACTTGTCATTCCTAGGTCCATTTACATTCAATGAATTGGACTCCATAAACCAATCTGTTACTTGGCCTGACTTCTCTCTGCTTCTCTTCCTGAATGATAATGGTGAAGGCATGTGCTATACTGGGTAGTTGATTCATCATAAGTATGTTGCCTCTCACTACTGTGTAGACTTCGTTTAAGCCTATTAGGAACTGAATCGATCTTCGATCCTACTCATCCTTGTGAATGTTAGCCGTTGCACCACAATTATATTGACAATTTCACTGTGTATGTGCATTCAAGGTATTCAATTCCTCCCAAAGTCTTTTTATTTTTGTGTAATGTCGCGTGATGTCCAAGGCCCTTTGGCTAAGGCCATTAATTTCTTTCTGCAATTGATACAACTTCGCTTCTTATCTTCCTTGCCATGGCATCACTGACATATTGTAGACTGTCAGCTTGGTCTTTTGAAAGTGATTTTAGGATCCACGGTGTGACCATGTCGTCGCATCGAGCCCACTGATCATAAGTTGTATCATCAGTACAAGGTTTCTTACATTTCCCCGTAACGAATCCAACCTTGTTTTTTGCCGATAATGATCTGAGAACTCCTCTTCTCCAAGATCTGTACCCAGTTCTATCGAAGGTAACATGTACCAGTTTCGTTCTGGCACTCTCCGACGGGTGCATATACAGTGGGTTGTTGGTCGTATTCTGAGTTTCCTTATCTCCAACCATCGATTGAGGACGAATTCTAGAAGACTAGAAGAATTAATCTTTGAATTTGAGGAGAATATCGAAAATTTTAAAAACCCTCGCGGCGAACTGTGAAATGTAGATTTTGATTTTTGCAAAACTAAAAATTGAGATTGAGTGAGATTTGACGAAAATGAAGAGAACGCTGATGAGAAATTCGAGCTTTACTCTTATACCATGTCAAGTTTGTAACTAAAAGGATGAATCAACCTCCATTGAAAGTTAAGCTTGAGCTATCATCGTGATAGAAGAAGAAGCTTCCGGATAGAAAATGAAATTGGAAAAAAATAGTCCTATTCAGTTGAAGTAAGACTTATACACGTGAGAAAAGACAGTAAGTAACTACTAATTACTAAATTATCCTGTAACTAGCTCAACTACTAACCTTCTAAGTCTAGCCAACTGATATCAATATAACATAAATAACACCAACTACACTTGATAATACTCGATAATCTCAATAAAATTGAATACAAAGGGGGATTCAACTCGACAGAAGTACATGTCAGAAGAAAAGAGGAAATTAAGAATGAGAAGATTCCAACCCTAAAATAGCTAATCTTAGGCACTACTGTAATTAATTTTTTAAGTAGTAATCACACTGCTAATAAATACTAGGACTGACTTTTAAGTAAATGAGAAGATTCCATTCCTAGTCCCTAGAATAGCATAATCTTAGGCACTACTATCATCCATTTTCTAACTAGCAGTGTAATTCACACTACAAATAAATACTATGAATGACTTTTCAGTAAGGAATCGTTTTTGATAGATTATATTGAGGAATATAAAATATGTACTAGTTTTGGTATTATCAATTCCTTATTGGTAATATTTTCAACTTATGTCTAATTAATATTTGTGTTAGTTAAACACACTATTCAGTACTAATTTTATAGATAGCAATCCATGGCATTAGCAATACCGTGATTTTTAATACATGAATAAGCATGTATAAAGACAGAATTATCCTTTTAAAACCTTTAATAAACCAAATAATCGATTGAAAATAATTTCAGCATAACTAATCTTAGCATTACTAATACATACTATTACACCTTACCAAACGACCCCTAAATGATTTAATAATACTGAATGTTTGTATATATATATTAGAGGAGGAGCTTATTCTTTTCTTGTTTTGTTTTAGTGTGTGTGTGTGGTGGGGTGGGGGTCGTGAACATTTACAATACATCACCCAAAAAAAAAGGAGGAAATTTACAATTCAAAGATAACGTGGGTTGACAGCAAATGGTCACGTAGAAAACAACACATTTTCACGTATATTATTAGCCATGTTCACTGTTTCACAGCTAATTTGCACGTCTTTTACATTGTCTTTAATATGCCTTCACATGCCATGAAGTGCTCTGCATGCAACCTTTTGAAAAACTTGGGGAAAGCCAAAAAAAAACGAGGGGGGCAGGGGGGGGGGGGGGGGGGGGGGGAGAAAAGAACGCACAAAAATATATACTTTATAAAAAGAAAGATTTATTGGCGTGACTAGTTTTTATTTAAAGATGACCCACATTATATGATGTCGATCTGGAGTAGACTTTTAGTTTCTAACACTTGGTTTAATTTGTATTGGGAAAACTTCATATAACAACAATTGCTTTTAGCAACGTACACGTGTGATGTGCTTTAATTGTGTCATGAAAATGAAAGTTCTAAGTTTTATTTTTGTTTTTTATGAACTTGTAAGAGCTTAGCTATTTGACCAGTTACATTATTGATCCCTCAACTTGGTAAGGTATTGACTATGAACTTTCCACTTTGGTAACTGATTTTGTCGTATGCCAAACTTTCTATGACAAATTAAATCCAATTTATACAGTTATCGACAATGTAACTAACTCTAGTTTAAAAATACAAATTGTCATTGCACCAAATTATCTAAACAGGTAAAATTCTCCCTAATAGTCTATTATTTTAGTGTACCTTGTGAAGATATCTCAGGTGTCTACGTAACCAAAAAAATTGGTCTTTTTCGATGTTAAAGGTATCGTCACGACAACTCAGTTTGTCTTATAAACTACTCAGGGCTTCCCATAATTTAGTAAAAGGGAGGGGATATTTTTCTTCATCCAGGAATTCATTCATTTTGAAGTAAAAAAGGTTTGGCTGATTAACGAGGTCTCAAAAATGTCATAGATTTATGATCGGCTATGTAACGACCCGACCGGTCGTTTTGCTTTATAGAACCCCGTGCTTTTAAATAAGACTTCTCGTACTTGCTTTTATTTATTTATGACTTGCGGGGATGGTTGATTCGGAGTTTGAAAGAGTTTGGGTTGAAATGGACACTTGGTTCCTTAAGGTTGGCTAAAAGGGGAAAGTTTGACTTCGGTCAATATTTTGAGTAAATGACCTCGGAATCGGGATTTGACGGTTCCAATAGGCTCGTATGATGATTTTGGACTTGGGCGTATGTTCGGAACAAGTTTCGGATGAACCGGGGGCATTTCGGCGCCAAATAGTGATAGTTGGATTCTTGAAGGTTTTAGAAGTCCTATAAATGTGGTTTGGGACGTATTTTGGTGATATCGAGGTCCAAACGGAATTCCGAGAGTAGGAATAGTTCCATAATGTCATCTAAGACTTGCACGCAAAATTTGGTATCATTCCGAGTAGTATAGTACGTTTCGGCACGTTGGAGGTAGATTGAAGAACTTAAAGTTCATAAGTTTGATTCAATTGGTTTTAGGGTGTGATTCTTAGTTTTAATGTTATTTCAGTGTTTCGATCACGCGAGCAAATTTGTATGATGTTGTTAGACTTGTCTGAGTATTTGGAGTGGAGCCCCGAGGGCTCGGGTGAGTTTCGGACGTGTGGGAGGGGTTGAAACCACACCAAATTTCTGGTGTGTCTTGGCAACTGCTGCAGGTCTCGCAAATGAGAGAAAAGGTTCGCAACTGCGAACCTCGCAATTGCGAAGGGAGCCGACCCAGGCAGTGCTCGCATTTGCGACACATGCGCCGCATTTGCGAGGATTTTGTCGCATTTGCGAACCTGGTGTCGCAAATGCAACATCAGAGGGTTGTGTCCAGCTCTTTTAATACGGGACTTAGGCCATTTATTTCATTTTACTTCTACACTTAGGCGATTTTTAGAGCTTTTGGAATAAGGCTTTCACCTAGCACTTTGAGGTAAGTAATTCATATACAACATGAGTTAAATACATAGATTATGGGTAGATTAACATGTAAAAATTATGGGTTTAGAGTAAAACCTAGGGTTTTGATAAAAGTAAGATCTAACCACAAAATTGGTTATGGAATCTGGTAAAAGTCATATATTCTTGATCATAAGGTTATGGGTTACGATTTTCTTCAAAACTTTTTGGAATTCAGGCACGTGGGCCAGGGGCGGATTTTAGTAATCTTGTAATTTGGGTTGGGTAATCACTCTAATAGGGGAAGTGTGAACTTTGAAGCCTATATTGATTAGTTTTTACCTTATTTGAATAATTTTGGATTGTCTGGATCCAGTTTGAGAGCATTCTTGGGCTCGGAAGTAAGCTTTGGGGGAAAGGTAAGTCTCCTTTCTAACCTTGTAAGAGGGAATTATCCCCATAGGCGAAATAATTGAATATATGTTTTAATTGTGGGGGCTACGTACGCACGAAGTGACGAGAGTCCGTGCGTAGCTACTATTATGCTTAAGTCCGGGTAGTCTAGAACCTAAAAGCATGCCTTACTTGCCATACCTGAAACTTTATTGTCAAATTAAATTGCTTAAATCATGTCGAACTTGGTAAATAAATTTCTAAAAGGTTAAATATCATTTTTCTTGACCGTTAAAAAGAAGTTAACATTTCTTGAGTAAATGCTTTCTTGATGAATTCTTGATTGGCTGCTTGATGTGCTTAATTGTATTTGACTGCGTCGCATGGATGATTCGCGAGTGGGGTAATAGATGCATCTATGGTTCGTGTCGTTCGACCCTCCAGCAGTGCACATTTTATTATTTTGTTGGATCGGATCGTACGTCCTCGACATTATCTACATATGCTATTTGCTTGGCACTTTCTGTGATTTGAACTGCTTAAAATGCCTTGAAATATAAATTGTTAACTGAAATGATGGAAATTGAAATTTATATTTATGGAAATACTTTTCACTTCTTGGTATTTGTTTATGTTATTTATTCTTGATATCCATGCTTAGCCTCGCACTTAATTATATTGTTCTAGCCCTAATAAGTTTCAAGTCGACCCCTCGTCACTACTTCTTCGAGGTTAGACTGGATACTTAATGGGTACATATTGTATATGTACTCATACTACACTTTTGTACTTAATTGTACCGGGTCTGAGGCAGGTGCATCTAGCTACCTGTCTGGTGCGCGTTCGTGATATTTGACCGAGATTCCACGGTGAGTTGCTCCCTTCTGATGTCGTTCAACAACATATTGAAGTCTCTCTTTTGTTATTGACTGTCTATTATATTCCAGGCAGTAGGGTAGATATATTCGTTTGTACATTCTACTAGATGCCCACATACTTGTGACGCTAGTTCCTAGCACACACATTGATAGACTATTCTTTTGGGGTGTAATTATTTAATTACCACTTCTTTTGGTCATTTAAATTTTAATTGCCTTAATTATTCATTATTTACCGAATGTCATAAAATTTAGGTTAAGTAAATGCTGGGAATGTTTGGTAAAATCAATGAAACCCAACAGTTGATTAGTGTTGGCTTGCCTAACCTCGGTGTCGGGTGCCAACGCGACCTAAGTTAGAAACTAGATCGTGACAGGCCATTTCATATTTTCTCCCATAGTTTAGTAAAAGGGAGGGAATATTTTAACTTCACATCATTCATTACGAACTAAAAAAGGCTGGTTGATTAATGAGATCTTGAGAACGACGTAAAATTCATGATCGGTCATTTCATATTTTCTTTTAGCAAGTTGGGGATACGAATCTATGCTTTCTATCTTTCAATCGGATGACAATCACCTGGATGTGTTTTATTATGTTTTCAATAAGTAGATTAGAGTACAAAGATAAGTTGATATATGTACAATTTATGGGTTTATTCGAATATATTAGTTTTGACTCAGAATCATATATATATATATATAAAGATCTATTAAATAAATATAAATAATATATTCTTGAATGAACTTTGGTAGAATCACAACTCAAATATTAAAATTTCGGATCTACCTCTAAATATATGGATATACTACTACGTTACCAGGAATTTTAACTTTTATGAAAAAATAAGTTCGGATAAATCTATGATTAAAAATTAGACACAATTGATTAACAAAATACAGGGTGGAATTCATAAATAGCCAGATTTATAAGTGGTAACTGAAAAATAGCTATTGTTGCAAAAGTAATTAAAATTTAGCTATTTTTTATGTAAAGATAAATCTAAATGAAAATACTGTTGGAAATTCGAAAAAATATTCCAGCATAATATACTGGAGTTCGAATTTTTTAAATGTGAACTTCCAGCATAATATACTGGAGTTCCAATGTATTATGCTGGAACTCCAGTATATTATGATGGAGTTCCGGTATAAATATATTGGAACTCCATCATAATATACTGGAGTTCCGTTATAATATATTGTTCCAGCTTAATATGCTAGAAGTTCATACACAGGCGCTCCAATCTCCAGTATATTATGCTAGAACTTTTCGTATGCTGGAGTTCTAGCATAATATGCTGGAAGTTCATACACATATGCACCAATCTCCAGTATATTATGCTGGAACTTTCCGTTTTGCAGCAAATTAAAATAGTGGCTAACTTTTAATGACTTTGCAATACTGACTATTTTTTAGTTACCAGCCCGAAAACTGGTTAGTCAGTGCTATTTATACCAACATACAAATTCAATTGTAGTGGTGGATTATGGACTTTCACATTGGAGGAAGGTAGAGTAGAGAGGTTACGAAATTGGGCCAAACAAAAATGGGCGGTGCAATAGACAAATTCAAAAATAGTCAGATTTACAGGTGGTCATTTAAAAATAGTCACAGCTTTAAAAGTAATTTGAATTTAGCCACTTTTCATGTAAAGACAAATCTGAATGAAAACACTATTCAAAATCCGGAAAAATACTCCAGTATAATATACTGGAGTTCCAGTATAATATACCGGAACTTTCTGCGTGTTGGAGTTCCAGCATAATATGCTGGAAGTTCATACGCAGGTGCACCTATCTCCAATATATTATGCTGGAACTTTTCATGTTGCAGCAAAATAGTGGCTATTTTTCAGTGACTTTGCAAATGTTGGCTATTTTTGAATGACCAATCCGAAAACTGGCTAACCCGTGTTATTTTTACAGTAAAATAAGTAAAGTAAAATTTTCGAGGTTCGAAATCGAAAGTTCCTAAAAAATAGAATATTGTCAGTTTTAAAAATTAAACAAATATAGTTGCAAATTGCAAGAAAATTAGTATTAGTAATCAATAGGAGTATGTCTGATCGAGTAATTTGTGCCCATTTTCTATTTAAGAGTTTTGAAAGATTCAACATTTTCTTTTTGTAATTGTACGTCTATTGCACTATTTATTATTGATCTGAATCACGAAGAAGAATAGTTAAATTGAGTTAGTTGGATATTTTTAAAGTTAAAATGACTTTTATTTTATAAGGTACAAAAACATTACTTAGTTGTATCTCATCAAGTCATGATAGTTCATATTTGTCATTTAACAGATTTCTTCGTAATGAAGTTCTTATTTAAAGATATATTATTGATAGTAATAAATACATGAGTTTGTTAACTGAAAAGGTAGCACGATAATTTGTTATACTGAAGTGATAAAATCATATAACTAGAAAAAAAAGTTAAGCTGAAGATAATATTAAGTTGATTTAGCATGATGCTGATGAGAATGGCGCATAACCTCTATAGGGAAAAACCATTTTGTAGATTTTTCAAAGTTCTCTTTATTGCATACGTTTTACATGAAAACGTAAAAATTGCGGGGAATTATTTGTATAAATAATGTGTCAAGTATTTTGTGGTACGAATTATGAAGCTTATCCATAATTCAAAATAGTCAAATTAAAATTTTAGTTTCAACTAGATGAGGTGCAACCATCATTCTTCCTAATTAGACTCGGGAAATGTCACGACCCGAATTTCCCATTGTCGGAACTGTGATGGCGCCTAATATTGGACCTGCTAGGCAAGCCAACGTTACCGATTATTTTATCTTGTTCCTTTATTCTTAACAGTTTACCAGATACAATAATAATATCGACGGAAAGAAAAAATGCGGAATAACAGAATCAAACGGTCTGGTTAAACAATATGAAATCCAAAGCCAAAGTACTCCCAGAACATGTGTCACAATTTCACGGACTGTCTACGAATACTACAAATAGTGGTCCGAACAAAATAAATATACATGTCTCAGAAGTAAGCAAGAACATAACAGAAATAGGATAAAAGGGGACGCCAAGGCCTGCGGACGCCTGCAGGACTACCTCGGGGTCTTCACTGGACTGAAGGAAGCAACCTCGATCTAGGGTCCAAAGGGTCCAGTACCAGGATCTGCACAAAAATTGCAGAGTGTAGCATCATTACAACCGACTCCATGTACTGGTAAGTATCGAGCCTAACCTCGGCGAAGTAGTGACGAGGCTAGGACACAACAACCATATAAACATGTACAGTTTAATCATGCACGAAAAACAATAATAATAACAAGAAATAAGCAGCTTAATACAAAAAGGGAAGGGGAAACATGTTGAGGGGAAGAAATATCAAGTTATGAAAACTACGAAGTAAAGCGACAAAATAAATAGCAAACTTAGAACAACGGAAATAAATACACGGAGACAAGTGCACGGCATCACCCTTTGTGCTTTTACTCTCATCCTCACCATAAAATTCGTAGAAAACGGCACGGCATCACCCTTCGTGCTTTTACTCTCTCATAATCATGGCATGGAATCACCCTTCGTGCTTTAAATTTCATAATATGGCACAACATCACCCTTTGTGCATTAACTCTCACAATATCAGCACGGCATCACCCTTCGTGATTTTACACTCACTAACAATATCATGCACGGCATCACCCTTCGTGTTTTTGCACTCTTCCTCACCCAAACAAATGAAATAACAGCAATCCGACAAGGAAATCAACTGTCACGACCCAAATTCCCACCCTTTAGGCCGTGACTGCGCCTAACGTTGAATCCGCTAGGCCAACCATCGTATATCTTGCAATAGTAATTTAAAACATTTTAATAAGAAATAAAACGCTAACCTTTCAACTTTAACTATTTCAATCATATACTGGGATAATAGTGGGAAACCGTTTCACCGTACATCAATAACATACCCTTCCCAACAATAATCTTTCCAACATCGATAATAAAAATAACAAAACTTGAATGCGGAAGGGAGGAACATAACAATCATAAAATAACGTAAACTTCCCAAAATCGGGGTGTCACAATCTCACGGACTAGCTACTAGAATACTAAATACAAGTCTGGAATGAAAATACAACATTGTCTTNTGTAAATGCCAAGCCTAACCCCGGCAGAAGTAGTGATGAGGCTAGACTTAGCATAATACGATCACTTGTCCGAATCTAAGCAGATATGTACATGAATTAACCGATAAGAAAGACAAGTATGATCAAATAGAAGAGATATGGGAACAAATAGGGGAAACATATTAACGGGGCAGCAATAATATCGGAACTTAAACGATAAAATAAGATATGTGTACATGCGGGGGACACAGGAAAAACAATATCTAATTCACAACAGTACAGTGAGAATGCGGCTAGAAAGTAAAAACGGAAACCAGAGAACAGCTATCAGTATGAGGGAATCAATCAAATAACCGAGCACGGCATGTCCCCTCGTGCGTAATCTCAAATATTAAATCGGCACGGCATGTCCCCTCGTGCATATATCGCAATATCACAACATCACAACACGGCATGTCTCCTCGTGTGTATATAATAAATATCAATCGGCACAGCATATTCCCTTGTGCATATGCAACAATATCAACGCTCGGCACGGCATGTCCCCTCGTGCATAACAATAACATCACCCCTCTTCCT
>ML252275.1:555-10729 GCA_005239495.1 Nicotiana undulata
GCAAATGTCACAACTCCTTAATCTACAATAAGAGAAACGACACTATCGTTATCGTTTAAGCGTCATAACTATTATGTATCGACCACAACCTATTTTATGATGAACCGGACAGCACCTCCCCTATTATATGAATTTGGACAAGTCAAAACAATCACCTAACTGCCCAAACAACATCAATAATAATCATATTGAGCCTCCCTAAACAGTCCACACACAACCTAATCACTTCACACATAAGATGACCACCGTAGTCGTGTCAAACGACCCGGAAATGTTACAACGAACGAACAGCTCACAACCCTACATATATATGGTGTTTCTCCACACCCTTTCTCCTCCAAAACTCCACAAAACAGTAGTAAAACACGCAGCCCAACAGCAACACAAAACAGTCCGCTACAAGTCAAATAACTCAAACTCACGGATTCCGATCACCGTCCCGTGAGTTCTAACTATTAGGAAACACATTTATCAACCTTACTTGATATTTAAACACTTAAAAACAGATATTAGACATTTCTTAACTATGAAGTAACTTCCAAAACTCTAACTACAAAGAAAACGAAGAGGCGGTATAATGACACTTACGTCGTAGGGATCGTTTTGATGTTATTGCTTCTCGATTTCATGCCCGGGATGATATTCTTCTTTGAAAGCCTAGAATATAGCTTGAGTTTATGTCTATGGGTGTTCTATGGTCGTTTTATGCTGAATAATGAAGAGAAATACGACCTAATGTTTATATATATCAAGTTTGGAAAACTCAAAGAGGTACTAGCTTGGCACCCTAGGATTGGTCCATCTTCGGACGCTTATATCTTTTTATCCTGATGTCGTATGAACGAACGGTTAAGAGAGTTGGAAACTACATTCCAAGACCTTTAATTTGGTATATAATATGTCCCAATAAGACCTCATATAATACATGAAATGTATTTGTCAAAAAGCTTTAGTTAACCACCTACTTGTCACTTGGGATGTCTGCGCAGTCTCGCGAAATTGAAAATATCTCTCTACTCCTATGTCGTATCGATGAATGGTTTAATGCGTTGGAAACTCCACTCATAGATTCAGTTTGGTAGGTATATCATCCCCTAATTCCAAGTATATCGGGAGAAAATCTCAGTTACATTTGACCTAATGTTAAGCACATTATGAATGTAACTTGTGAAGACCTTTGCCAACTTTTGTTCCACCACTTGCTTGACTTCAAAACGTAGAACACAACTATCATACGATAAAAATTAACTCATAGCATAACCACCTTATCATGTAATGAACCATAGTCTCAGCCTTAAGTACATGTTATAACATTCCAAACTCGTCGACTTTCGACGAAACTTATTTTCTTCAATTGGTTTAGCTTCTAAGCTTTCCAACCCTCTTGGTACTCGATATTCATGATCTTAAATATTTGTAACCTCCAACGTAACATGATTAACTTACTTTATATTCCATCAAATATAATCTTATTTCTGAGCTTACATCAATTGACTTACGTTGTACTATCACGTACGAAAACATGGGGTGTAACAATCTCGTCAAAATCTGAGCTCTCTACTCAGGTTTTGATAAAAATGGCTAAACCCTCGATTTTGAAATGTTTAATATTTCCCAGGCATTCCTTCTCCACGATCGCGGAAGAACCCTCGCATTTTCGAAGCACAACCTTTCTTCAACCTAAAAATACACATTGGGAACGCGATGACCTGGTCTCGAACGCGAAGCTTGCTCAGCTTGACCCTACACGAGCACAGGACCAACATCGTGAACGCGTAGGCAAAGAGGCCTGAAGACTCAGTTGACCACTTCCTCTACGCGAGCACAGAACCTCCAACGCTAACGTGTAAACCATTTTCCTCAAATCTTCACGAACGCAAGACCTCAATCGCAAACACGAAGCATAAAATTCCACCTACCTCAATTTCTTCTTCACCAACGCGGGACTCCCCTCGCGAACGCGACGAAGGAAACATGAACTGCAGAACACCAAACAATCTGCTATTTTTCACAAGTCCAAAATGTTTAGTTAACCACACGAAATCAACCCAAGGCCCCCAGGACCTCAACCAAACATACCAAACTATAATCGAGCACTCAAAACGCATCAAACTACCAAAAAACACGAATCACCCTCTAATCAAAACTTAATGAACTTTGAAACATCAAACTTCTACAACTGATGCCGAAACCTATCAAACCACGTCCGATTGAGCTAAAATTTTGCACACAAGTCATAATTAACATTACGGACCTACTCCAACTTTTGGAATAAGGATCCGACCTCGATATCAAAATGTCCACTTCCGGTCAATTTTCCCAAAAATTCACTTTTCACCAATTCAAGCCTAATTCAGCTACAAACCTCCAAAATACAATTCGAACACACTCCTAAGTCCATAATCACCCAACAGAGCTAACGGAACCGAAGAAACTCCATTCTGAAGTCAACTTCACACAGTTCCAACTACGTTCAAAATCCTAGAACTTAAGCTTCCGTTTTAGGGACTAAATGTCCCAAATAACTCCGAAACAACATATATGGGGGAAGCACTAAACAGGGGATCAGGGCTATTACTCTCAAAACGACCGGCCTGGTCATTACATCCTCCCCCTTTTAAAACACTCGTTTGTCCTCGAACGAGTATAGAGACATACCTGAAGTGGTGAAAAGATGAGAATAACAGCTGCGCATATCATGCTTGGTCTCCCAGGTCGCCTCCCTTGTTCATGGAAGCAATGTTCTTTGACCTCAGCTTTCGAACCTGCCTGTCTAAAATAGACACCGACTCCTCAACATAAGATAAATCCTTTTTGAACTGGACTGAGCTGAAATCTAACACATGAGACGGATCGTCGTGATTCTTTCGGAGCATAGAAACATGGAATACTGGATGGACCCCTGCAAGACTGGGAGGCAAGGAAAGCTCATAAGCAACCTCTCCAACACGCTGCAACACCTGGAATGGGCCAATAAACCTTGGGCTTAGCTTGCCCTTCTTTCCGAACCTCATGACACCCTTCATGGGTGACACCCCGAGCAGGACCCGCTCTCTAATCATGAATGCGACATCGCGAACCACCTTAACTTAACCTTCTCTAGAGCATCCTGAACTAAGTATGTACCCAATAACCTAGATTGGCCTGGCTCAAACCAACCCACTGGAGACCCACATCGCTTATGATACAGAGCTTCATACGGTGCTATATGGATGCTCGACTGATAACTGTTGTTGTCGACAAACTCTGCAACTGGAAAGAACTGATCTCATGAACCTCCAAACTCCATCACACACGCACAAAGCATATCCTCTAATATCTGAATAGTGCGCTTGGACTGTCTGTCCATTTGAGGGCGAAATGATGTGCTCAGTTCCACTCGACTACCCAACTCATGCTTTACAGCCTTCCAGAATTGTTGTCTAAAATGTGTAGCTCGGTCAAAGATGATAGATACGGGTATGCCATGAAGCCTGATGATCTCGCAGATATAAACTCGAGGCAGATGTTCAGAAGAATAGGTAGTCATCACAGGAATGAAACGAGATAACTTGGTCGGCTTATCCACAATCACCCAAACTGCATCAAACTTCCGCTGAGTCCGTGGAAGCTCAACAACAAAATCCATCATGATCTGCTTCCATTTCCACTCCGAAATCTCTAACTTCTAAAGCAATCCACATGGCCGTTGATGCTCATATTTTACCTACTGGCAATTTAGACACCGAGCTACATATTCCACTATGTCATTCTTTATTATCCTCCACAAGTAATGCTACCTCAAGTCCTGATACATCTTCGCGGCACCTGGATGAATGGAGTACCGCGAACTGTGAGCTTTTTGGATAATCAATTCATGCGAACCATCTACACAGGGCACACAAAGCCTGCCCTATATCCTTAGTTCACCATGATCTCCAATAGTGACCTCCTTAGAATCACCGTGCTGAACCGTGTCCTTAAAGACTAGCAGATGTAGGTCATCATACTCACGCTCCCTGATACGATCATAAAGAAAGGCCGAGAGACTACACAATCCAACACTCGACTCGGCTAAGAAATATCCAACCTAACAAACTGGCTGGCTAAGGCATGAACAACACACACCAATGGCCTCTCTGTTGCTGGTAGATATGCTAAGCTCCCCAAACTCACTACTCGGCGATTCAAGGCATCAGCTACCACATTGGCCTTCTTGGGATGGTACAAAATTGTGATAGAATAATCCTTAAGCAGCTCCAACCACCTCCACTAAGACAAGTTAAGATCCTTCTGTTTGAACAGATGCTGCAAACTCCGATGATCGGTGTAGATCTCACAAAGGACACCGTACTAATAGTGTCGCCAAATTTTCTAGGCATGAAAATAATTGGTAAATCAAGGTCGTGGACAGGATAGTTCTTCTCATGCACCTTCAAATGTCTGGATGCGTAGGTAATCACTCTAGTGTCCTGCATCAACACTGCACCAAGACCAATCCGCGACGTATCACAATATACAATATAAGACCCCGAACTTGTAGGCAATACCAATAATGGGGATGTAGTCAAAGCTATCTTGAGCTTCTAAAAGCTCTCCTCACACTCCTCTATCAACCTAAATGGAGCACCCTTCTCGGTCTGCCTGGTCATAGGTTCTGCATCAGATGAGAAACCCTCTAAAAATCGACGGTAATACCCCACCAGACCAAGGAAACTCAGATCTTCGTAGGTGAGGACGATCTTGGCAAACTCTGCACTTCTTCCACCTTCTTCAAATCCAAGTTGATCCCATCACTTGATACGACATGATCAAAGAATGCCACTGAGTCTAGTAAAAACTTGCCCTTTGATAATTTTGCATATAACTTCTTTTCTCTCAAGGTCTGAAGCACAGTCCTCAAGCGCTCCTCATGATCCTACCGATAATAAGTCAAGATAGGGCTGGAACACACTTTGTATCAAGTGCATAAAACCTACTAGGCATTGGTCAGCCCAAATGACATCACAAGAAAATTGTAGTGACTATATCGAGTCCTAAAACTAGTCTTCGGGATATCTGGCAACCGAATCTTCATCTGATGATAGCCTGAACGTTAGTCAATCTTTGAAAACACCCTGGCACCCTGTAACTGATTAAATAAGTCATCAATACGAGGAAATGGATACATGATCTTCACTGTAACTTTGTTCAGTTGGCGATAATTAGTGCACATACGCATAGAACCACCCATTTTCTTCCCAAACAATACCGGAGCACCCCAAAGTGATACACTAGGCCGAATGAAGCCCTTATCAATTATCTTCTATAACTTCTCCTCAACTCCTTCAACTCAGGAGGAGCCATACGATATGCTGGAATAGAGATGGGCTGAGTGCCCGACAATAAATCAATGCCAAAGTCAATATCTCTTTCGGACGGCATGCCAAAAAGATCAGCTGGAAATACATCTAGAAAGTCCCTCAATACTGGGACTAACTCAACTGTATGGGTATCAATACTGAAATCTCTCACATAGTCTAGATACGCTTCCAACCCCTTCTCAACAATTCGTTTAGCTTTAAGAAATGAAATATCTCAGCTGGGAGTATACTCTAAGGTACCTCTCCACTTTAATCGTGGTAATCCTGGCATAGACAGCGCCATGGTCTTAGCGTGACAATTAAGAATAGCATAATGGGGCGACGACTAGTCAATGCCCTAAATAATATCAAAGTATACCATGATGAGCAATAATAAATCGGTTGTTGTCTTAAAACCACTAAGAACAACAAAACATGACTGATACATACGGTCAACAATAAGAGAATCTCCCATAGGTGTAGACATATAAATAGGAGAACTCAAAAAATCACGAAATACACCACAATACAAGGCAAAATAAGAGGACACGTAGGAATAAGTAGAGCCTGGATCAAATCAAACCAACGCATCTCTATGACAAACCGGAACACTACCTGTAATGACAGATTCAGAAGCAACTACCTATGTACGAGCATGAAGATCATAATATTTGGCTTGGCCTCCCCCTCTAGGGCAACCTCTACCTCCCCAACCTCTACCTCGAACTGGCTGAGCAGTTGCGGCGGTAATTGGTGTTGTAATCATAGCCTGAGGACCCGGTGGAGCACGTGGTGGCTGAGAATTCTGTAGAGGTGCACCCCTCCTAAGTCTAGGACAATCCCTCACCATATTACAAGTGTTGCCACACTCAAAACAAGCTTTTGGAGGGCGTGGCTACTGGACTGGCTCAAGCCAGGTCTGCTAGACTGACCGCTAAAAGCACCCCGTGTAGGAGGTTTACTAGATATTGGCGCTGCAAAATAAGTCTCCTGGAGCCTAAAAGGGGATATAATGCCACTAGCAGAAGGAAGAGTTGAGTGAACGTGGTGACTCACATAGCCCCTACCATGACGAGCTGCAGCTGGGGCACGAATACCACTGTAAGTGACAGACTCTTGAGACCTCTTAGCCTCCCTCTCCTCTCTCTCCCGAGAATGCACACCCTCGAACCTCCTAGCAATACTCACAACAACCTGGTAAGAAATATCCATCTCCAACTCCCGGGCAATGCTAAGCCTGATACTGGGGTGGAGTCCCTCAATAAACCGACGAACCCTCTCTCGAACTATGGCAACCAAGGCTGGTGCATGTCTGACCAAATCACTGAAGAGAACTACATAATGTAACACAATCATAGCACCTTGGCACAACTGCTCATACTCCAAGCACAATGTGTATCTAAGACTCTAGGGAACATACTCCCTTGAGAACATGTCCGAGAACTGAGTGCATGTAAGTGAAGCTGCCTCAGCCAGACTACCCAACTCATAAGCATGCCACCATATATAGGTTTCTCCTCTAAGCTGGAATGTAGCGAAAGAAACCCCACTCGACTCCGCTACACCCATAGTTCGGAGAATACGATGACATTTCTCCAGAAACCCCTAAGCATCATCTGTCGCCAATCCACTGAAGGTAGGAGGGTGGTACTTCTTGTACCTCTCAAGTGTGACCTACTCCGCCTCAGAAACTTATGTACTAGTCGCGGTTGAGTTAGAGCTACCGACTGCATCGGTATAATTCTTGCAACCTAAACACGCTGCTTTGGGTATGGGAGACAAGAGTCTGTGCTCCTTCCCCTGCCTGAGGATGTGGCAGCAGCAAGTGGAATCAATCCAGTTTGACCCAAGGTGGTGAACGAGCTCAGTAAATGGGCTAAAGTCCCTTGGAGGGTGATAACTAGGCATTTTTACCTACTATTTACTCTATTTTGCTTAGGTTTTGGGGCAAAAATGCACTAAGGTACTCCCGAAAACTAATGCACGGTGCTTAAATTGCAGGTTTTGAGTCAAATTGAAGAGAATGGCTAAAGATAACTCAAATAGGAGCCAAACATACACAGCCTAGGAACCAAACAAAAGCGCTGAGAGCGCAATTATTTTGTTGCAGCGGAAGACATTCCGTTGTAGCGTAATTCTAATCGCGGTCGCGGATTAAAGTTCAGAGAGATGTGATTTGGACCCTTTGGGACCGCTGACCACGCCAATATTCCACTGCAGCATTTTCCTATCCGCTGGAGCGCTATTAATCCGCTAGGAGCGGAATACCCACTTCAGAGAGTTGCCAACAGAAGTCCCTCACAAGAGCGCAATCACCGATAATAATCCGCTGCCGCGCTTTCTAATTTTGCTGAGGCGTTCAAGAATGAGCTCGAAGCGGAATAGTTGTTCATAGAAGTGCCAAATCATGAACCACGGTCCGTGTTTATTATTCTGCGGCCGCGGAAGCTGGTCCGCTGGGATGCCCAATATTCTGCTGATAGCAGAACCTCCGTAGAGGCATTTTTGTCAAGTATTTTCAGCTCTGTATATATACTTCTTTTTCTCATTTTTAGGGCATCAGATATTGTGAGGAGCATGTGAATAGTGTCTTTTTACCTTTTTGAGTAATTTTAGAATATATTCTTCTCTTAATCTTAGACTTTATCCTTGTAAACAATATCTATGGCTTTTATTTCATCTTCTATTTTAATTTCTTCCATCAAAATGAGTATCTAGACTTATAAGCTAGGGTTGTGACCCAACCCTAGTGTGGGTATCTAATGGGTCTTCAATTTTAGGGTTTTTTGTGATTGAATTTGTGATATTTAGTCTATGTCATGCTTAATTCATTGAATTAGTGGTTGCAAACACTGATTCATGCCTTTTTGACTAGGGTTAGTCTTGAGAAAGATGACCCAAGTCTAGGTAAAATAGGATAACAAGTAATTGGGGTGAATTCAAGAGATTGATAGCCCCAATTAAAGGGAAGAAACTAGAGATAGTAATACGCGACTTGAGCCATTTCATTTGCTTTGTTGAAACACCCAATTAGGCTTGAGGAAGCCAATTCGGGCAAAACCACCCAAACTACCGAGAGGTATTGGGTGAGTAATTTAGTGTGAGGTTATATCACGAACCAATGACCCAAAAGTTTATCCTATATTTTAGATCCCGTTAGATACTCACCTAGGGGTAAGTTGCATCCCTAGTGCCTTTAAACACTTGATAAAATCCCACAAAAACATTGTAGCTAGTTTGATAATAGTAATCTTTAGTGTTAAACTTAGTATAGAAACAAAACCATCCATGTTTAGAAGAGTAATTAAGAACAATTAACACTTCTTAATCGGATAGAAACTCGACTCGAATTATATAACTCTCTGTGGTTTTCGATCCCGATCCTATCTGGTAAAAGCTAAATAGACCTTGCATTGCCATTCTATATGTGTATATGTGGGCCTCGATCAAAGGGCTGGTGCAGTAACAGGCGTCTCAGGTGCCTACGCTCCGACTGGGGCTACTAGTGGCTCCATGTAGCAGCTTGTGCGAGTGCTCTTACTGCACTACATGGACTTCCTACGCCTCTACCCTCACCCCGGCTATGGCCTCTCGCGGCTCTAGCAGGGGGTGCGGGTGCTTGGTCATCAGATCCACCTGTATGTGTCCTCACAATCTTTGAGAGAATAGAATCAAAGAAGTGTAATTTTTTCGAACAGTTCCATAGCCTGTCGAAGATAAGTACAAACGTTTCCATACCGATCCATGAAATTCTAATAAACCAGCTTGTGACTCACGACACCTATGAAACTAGAGCTCTAATACAAACTTGTCACGACCCAAAACTCCCTTCGTAAAATGTCGTGACGGCTCCTAGTCTCTACAACTAGGTAAGTCCAACAAATTGCAAAAATAACAAAAATGGAAGTAAAACTTAACAACTAACTGCAACAGATAACCAAATAACAGGTAACAATGTCGTTCAACATTTACAATAACAAGTACTCTAGAAATACACAACCATCCCAAAACTCGGAACATCATAAGTCACAAGCTAATAAAAGAAGTACATAATGTAATTGACATAGGAGAAAATGGAAGAGGGCTACGAGGTCTGCGGATGCGGCAGATATACCTTGATTTCTCCAAACAGTCACTGCTCTTTGATGATGTGGCTGATAATAAGCACATGGATCCGCACACAAAATATGTGCAGAGGAGTAGCATGAGTACACCACAATGATACCCAGTAAGTGCCAAGACTAACCTCGGTCGGATAGTGACGAGGTCAGGTTAGAGCCCACTGGTATATAACAAATAAAGCAGGAAAATAAAACAGTATAATAAGAGATTGAAATTTAGCAAAAAGGAAAACATAGCAAAATAGAAGTACAACACACAGTGTTAAGCAACAGGGGATCTCCCGAGATACAATCTTGTAGTCCCAAAGTAAATATGCAAAGAGATCTCCCGAGGTACATCCTCGTAGTCTCAAAAGTAAATATGTAGGGAGAACTCCTGAAATACCGCCTCGTAGTCTCAAAAGTAAACACACAACTCAAACCGATAAATGCAACACTTAATAGAAAGAATTCTACAGTTAAGACTGATAAAGATCAAGGAAAAACATGAAATCAACTAGGCATGCTGGACATAGTTCAAATAAGCAGTTAAAGCACGTAGACATGCGATATTATACTAAACAGGATAACTACACATGGTGGTATAACTAAATTAAGATGAAAATAGGTTACTACTCAGTAAAAATTGGGTTTTATAACAAACAGCACGTGTACGCACTCGTTAGATCACGTACACGACACTCACATATCACAACATTACCAAATCCTAAGGGGATTCCCCCCCCCCCCCCC